>LTAE01009692.1:4201-18121 GCA_001647135.1 Pontederia paniculata
AGGAGAAACATTAAGGAAATATATAATAAACATTGTAGTAGATTTTTTAGTTGGGTCCATCCCAACTATTTGATTTTCGTATACCAAATAATAAATAATGTATTATCTCATATGCCATAAATTAATGAAGCTGTAAAATGAAAAGTTAAATGGCAAATCATTACTAACAAAAACTTATATTCTTGGGCTGTCATCCATTGTCGCTCCACAATTTATGGTGTCGATAAAATTATTACTTCTCCCGGGCGCGCACTCCAACTGTCGGTCAAACCGCCCTCTCAGCCACGCGTATCCGTCCGGAAGTAACTGATCGCGTCCCCGTAATCTCATTCCACCGTCAACTCTCTCTCTCTCTCTCTTCGCTACTACAACTACTACGCGCCAAGCTTGTAATTAAGATATCAGCTCTCTCTTTCTCCTCTCTCTCTCTCCTCTCTCTCTCTCTCTCTCTCTCTCTCTCTCTCTCTCCGTTACTCTTCTTCCTGTTTGCATCGTCGACCAAACAGCAAAAGGGAGATGGCGGTGAGCGCAACTCGGACAGACGCCGGCGAGTCGCTGCACTCCACCTTCGCGTCTCGCTACGTCCGCACCGCGCTGCCAAGGTTCCATTTCTTTCTTTATTTTTTTTTCGTTTTTGTTTTTGTTTCGGTGTTCCTTTTTTCTTCTTGTTTACCTCTTTTTGCACTCCTCATGATGAGTGGAAGCAACCGATCGATCAATGAACCATCAGCAAAAATTGCAGCTAATTATATGACAGCTTCCTCTCCGTCTGCACGTAAATATGGAAATCTATATAACAATATATGATCAATCATTTACACTCACGCATACACAACAGAAGGAAAGGAATGGCGCTCTCTTCGGCTGCGATGGACTTCGACGGCGAGTCATCGTCGATCGGCTACACCTTCGCCTCGCGATTTGTTCGGGATGCGTTGCCCCGGTGAACTACTGCTGCTGCTGTTGCTGCATGCAGATCTATAAACATATATTATGTTCTATATGCGTTCATATTAAGCATGTTCTTAGTTTTCTGATAAGATTCTGGATCGATCTGTCGATCTGTACTTGATGGCATGTAACTCTTTTTTTGTTGCTGTAACATGTTGTGTAGGATCGTGGATCCTTTTTTAATATGCGATATGTATGGGCTGCTGCATGCTGCAGGTTTAGGATTCCGGAGCAGTCGATCCCGAAGGACGCGGCGTACCAGATCATAAACGACGAGTTGATGTTGGACGGGAACCCGAGGCTGAACCTGGCGTCCTTCGTCACGACGTGGATGGAACCCGAGTGCGACCGCCTCATGATGGCCGCCGTCAACAAGAACTATGTCGACATGGACGAGTACCCGGTCACCACAGAGCTCCAGGTACATGTTATGAATGAGTTGGTATGCCATGGAAGAAGTCATGCAGTTTTCAGAATTCAGTACATGTCCAAAACCTGTGATTGACTCTTTGCCGCGCACCTGTGAGTTGATCGACCATCTCTTGGTAGATTTCTGGGAGTTCTGGTTTCTTTTGTTCGAAGTCCAGATTGAATAAATCGGGGTGAATTGATTTTGAGACACTACATGCATCACTTGGATTTAGTTTTTTTTTCCAGCATAGTACAACGGAAAGATTAGAAAACTTGAGAAGAAAACATCACAAAAAATTTAAAACAAAATTCATACCTCGCTCATGTGCATGGTAACAGAAACCAATCATTCAAGCAAGAAATGATTGGATTACTTTAGTCTTGTTGCTATTAAATAAGTAAAAAAATGTTTCTATCTGGACAATGGTTGACTTAGTTAATTTTTATAGCTCAAATGAAAGCGTTGAAGTAACTATGTATTGTATGCTACATATTAATTCCATGTAGTTCTCCTTCCGAAGCTAAATAATTTTCAGACTAATGAATTCAGTTCAAATGACATATCTGCATGTATATGTTGTGTCGGAATCTTCCATAGAATCGCTGCGTAAACATGATAGCACACCTTTTCAATGCACCAATTGGAGAGGATGAAACAGCAGTTGGTGTTGGAACTGTCGGCTCTTCCGAAGCAATAATGCTTGCTGGACTGGCCTTCAAGAGGAGATGGCAGAACAAAAGAAAAGCTGAGGGTAAACCTTATGACAAACCAAACATTGTTACAGGTGCAAATGTGCAGGTAGTGTACCTTTTATTTTAGTACTTGCATAAAATCAAAATTGTATCCTGGATGAATGCATCAGATACCAAAGTCAAATTACATGATTATATCCCTTATAAACATGCAATATTCAGGTTTGCTGGGAGAAATTTGCTCGCTACTTCGAGGTAGAACTGAAAGAAGTGAAGTTGAGGGAAGGGTTCTATGTAATGGACCCTGTTCAAGCAGTTGAACTGGTTGATGAGAACACGATATGCGTAGCCGCCATCTTGGGTTCGACACTTACTGGAGAATTTGAGGATGTTAAGCTTCTGAATGATCTTTTGACAGAGAAGAACAATGAAACAGGGTACGTGGCCATTTTTTGTTTTATTACTAATTTCCTGACCATCTGAGACTATAAAATTCACACTTTTTGAAAGTGCTGATATGTCGACACTTCAATTTGCTTCATACATATTTGAATACAGAAAATTGGATTAGTACTAATTTAAGTCAGATAGTGTATATGTTTCTTCTCTGTTTATTGTGTAAAATACTATTTCATATGTCCTCTCATATATCGCTGAACCAGATAATATATTGATTAAGTTTCTTTTCCGATTACCTGTGTTAAATTGTTGCATGTTGATCATTAACAAGTTTGGATCATTAACAAGTTTCTCAGAGCTTATCATTTCTTTTATGTTGAGAGTGTAAGTTTATAGATGAATTGGTTATAAACTACTCAAAATCTCAAATAAACTCTCATTTAGTATCTGATCAAGAAATTCATCAATAAATCCCCCATTTGATGAAGTTAGTCCATTAAAATTCATCACTTCAAATGATTTGTTAGAATCTTATTAAAATTTAACACAAAAATCTGATTTTTCAATCCTTGCATGCAGATGGGACACACCGATACATGTCGATGCAGCGAGCGGTGGCTTCATTGCACCATTCCTGTACCCGGAGTTGGAATGGGATTTTCGTCTGCCATTAGTGAAGAGCATAAATGTCAGTGGGCATAAATATGGTCTGGTTTATGCTGGGGTTGGTTGGGTTGTTTGGAGGAATAAGGAGGATTTGCCTGAAGAACTCATCTTTCATATAAACTATCTGGGGGCAGACCAACCTACTTTCACCCTCAACTTTTCCAAAGGTAGATATATAGCTCTTTTCCTAACTGTCATCTGTTTGATTTTGGTAATGTGACTACAAATGAACTCATCATACTAAAATGGTTTTCACCGAGTTAAAAATGTTTTCTTCTTCTTTATTTCATCTTTTTCTTTCCTTCTGCCTGCAGGTTCCAGCCAGATAATTGCACAGTACTATCAATTCATCCGCTTGGGCTTTGAGGTAGCTTAAATTTGATCACAGTATTAATATTTCCGCTAAATGATGCAGCATTTATGTCAAGAATATTTACTTCAAAGGAATTACACATGTAGTTGGCAAATTGCAATTAGAGTGTACGAAAGTATCTATTCTATCTCATGTTCCTGAGACTGAATCAGATATATCTAGAATGTTTATTCTTGTGTGGAATTAAGGACTGCAATTTAGATTTTGTGCACTTAGATCTTTTAGTTTTTACTATATTACATGATGCTCCGACTAACTTTATGCTTATTACATATGTCAGGGATACAAGAACATCATGGAAAACTGCATGGAAAATGCTAAGATACTGAAGGAAGGGATAGAGAAGACTGACAGCTTTGAAATTCTTTCTAAAGACATTGGCGTGCCTCTCGTCGCATTTTCACTCAAGGATGCTAGCAAGTACACAGTGTTTGATATTTCGGAGAGCTTGAGGAGATTCGGATGGATCGTTCCTGCCTACACCATGCCAGCTGATGCGCAGCACATCGCCGTCCTTCGGGTTGTTGTCAGAGAGGATTTCAGCAGAGGTCTGGCCGAGAGGCTTGTCACTGACATTACGAAGGTTTTGTCTGAGATGGACCATCGTATAAACAGGATCACCAAGGTCGCTCAGGTTACAGCTGAAAAGGATGCTGCTGGTGTTACACTGAAGAAGACTGTCAGGGAAATAGAGCAGGAGATCACCACATACTGGAGAAAATTGGTGGAGAAGAAGAAGACCAGTGGAGTTTGCTAAGTTGAAGCTTCATGACAGATTAGATTTGCTCACTTCAGCATTTGTACTATTTTTTTAGCCATTTCTTGTCAATTTGGATGAGCAATAGTGTTCAAGTTACAGCTACTTGTTTCTGTTTGCTCACTTCAGCATTTGTATTATTTTTTTAGTCATTTCTTGTTGGTTTGGATGATCAATAGTGTTCAAGTTAGAGCTACTTGTTTCTTAAAGTGCTTAATTATATTTCGTACCTACTCCATATCTTTGTTATTCCATGTCAGAAGACTTATATTGAATTTATTGTAATCAGAATCAATGTCTCCTTTGATAATTGTGAAAAATTCTTTCTGAACTCATAAGTTCAGAGCTCTGAAAAATATTCTGAGCAGGAGGGAGAATTCTAAGCAGAAAATATTCTCAATTCACTTCTAAGTTCAGAGCTCTGAAAGTGTTCTAGTAAATATTTTTTCCTTAAACTTGTTTTCAACGAAGAAGAAACAATTCTAGAATTATTCAGTTACCAAGTTAATTTCTTCTCATCGGTCCTCAAATATGTAACAAATATTTGAACGAGGAGAAACATTAAGGAAAACAAAGAAACAAAGAACTGTTTGAAGCATCAATATCAAACATCTGTATTTGATACGGTACAGTTTTATTTCTAAATATATATAAATCTTATAATATAATAGCAGGAGTATATAAAATAGAATGAGCATTTGAGTCTTTAATCATAACCTTTATACATAAATATATAAACATAAATTCTACTAGTGGAGTTGGTGTACTTCATAAGTAATTTAATGCGATGATAACATATTGCTAAGATTATTTAAATTAGAGACCCATAACCTCATCATTTAGTTAATAAATTTCATGTCGTTAATATAGCTACTTAAAATAACAATTATGAAGATAATGCAGTATATAAAATTACGCATCATAATATAATATTAATATATTTATGCTATCAATATGTAACACATATTTAGACCAAAATTTAACACTATCGATTTCAAACGCATCAAACAAAGAGTATCTAAGCACAATTCCTACTAGAAACCCTCTTCGGCTTTAATGAAGCCAATTTTATGCAAGAGCTTTTGTCTCTTCCCGTGGAATGACTTCGTCATCAATTTCCGTCTAGCGCCATTTTCCCCACCATGGAGGCCATCTGTTTAGTCTGGTCATACAACACAAGAAGACCATCTATGTGTATAAATAAAAGTTGGCTGCCTCTAGAATAAGATAGATGTGCGGGAATGTCTCTCTTTGCCACTGTTCCAAGATGCTCCCTACTTAAAGTAAGAATTACTTATCTTTTCAAATAGATAATAGATGTTATATTTTTTTAAAATATTTTTTATATTCATCATAAGTTTAATATTCAGTAAATGATATTTTCTCTTCTACGCCATCATATAGGCCCGTAATATCTTTATCATAGCAGGGAAAATTGAGAACAACAAGAAAACTTTCACTAGTCACATATATGGTACAATCATTTCACTAAGAAATACATGAATCATCATTCTAAATCTAAGAAACTTGAAACCACTAAAACAAAGAGAGAGATTAATAGAGAAAAATATTTTACTCATATTTTGAGGGATCAACTTGTATATATATGAAAAGACACATAATTACAATATCTATTATATATGAAAAGATATATTATTTACATTCTCCAAGTTGGAGCATGTATCATACATATCCAACTTGCTACAAATATAGAGAACTCGAAGAGCCTTGGTAAAGCATGACTATCACTTGATCATTCGACGAAACTAAAAATGTCACAATAGCCTTGAGTATTACTTTATCATGAACAAAGTGACAATTTAGTTCAATATGTTTGGTCATCTCATGGACCTCCGCAGGCGATGGATCTCACTAATCGAAGGTTTAATGCAATGTGAATGCTTGCTTATTTATCATAAAATAATTTCTTAGGTGGCAATTGTAGAATGTTCAATTATTTAAGCAATTCTATTTCAACAATATATATCAGTTCACATGTGGTCGAAGTTATTGCTTTTATATTCAACCTTTGCACTAAAAAGAGCAACTATATTTTGTTTCATGCACCTCTGAGAAATAAAATTTCCTCCAAAAAACAAGCAATCACTAGTTGTCGATCGTATCAAATGAAGACCCAACTTAATTGATGTGTGTTAATTATGCAGATAAAATCGCTAGCAAGTGCACTAGTCGTATCAAGTAATGAAGAATGACTAGAGTGTCGATCCCACGAGGATTGATATTATTATCTATCTAATTTCACCAACTAATAGGAGATAACAGAGTTTTATGAAAAGGATAAAATATCAAATTAAAAATAAAATTAAAAAAATATTGATGTCAACAAGCACTGGTCCAGAATGAATAATTAAGGAAAAATTATGTTTTATTAAATCAAATTCAATTTTGTCAACTTTTAAGAGGATTAGGATTTCCTATACATATGACTTTCTATCCAAGATGAGCCAATTATCTCAAGCCTAAGGGATCAATTGTTCCGGATGACAATCTAACCTAGTAGGTAAATTGAGATGCAATAAGATGGATGTCTTAAACTATGAATTATTCCTATCTAGGATGCTAATCTCACATACCTCACACTATGATATTCCTATCCAGGATGCTAATCTCACAGACCTCACACTATGATATTCCTATCCAGGATGCTATCTATGTGTGGTATGACATATCATGAATAAAATTCAAAGATCAATTCATAAAATCTAGAGAAAATCACGAACAAGTTATTCCTATCCAGGACGCTAACAGATCATGACATCAAAGAATGTATGAAAGACATGAAGAATCACATGCATACGCATAAAAGATTGAATAAACTGAATTTAATATGAAAAGCTAGGGTTTATCTAGTTTTCCATTTACAATAGAAATTCTTCACAAAATATAGATTTAACAAAAAACATGAGAGTTCATCCTTCGAATAATAAAAGAGGAAAGATATACAAAAGATTCAAAATCAAAACTCTTCGGTAAGGTTGCTGCAATACTTCGTCTTCTCTTCTGCGTGTAGACACTTTTAGGCTTTTTGAACATTCCAGGCTTGAAGAACATCCCAAGCTTACAGAGCATCCCAGGCTTGCAGAGCATCCCCTATTTTAAGTTTTGAGGGCTATTTATAGGTTAGAAGAACCATAGACTTGACGAGAATCATCCAGGAGAAGATCAGATTTCAAAAGAAATCAAAACCATCGAAAAAGGACTTGAAACAAACTAAAAATCGTGAAAATACCCTTTTCCCACACATCGTCACGGCCCGTGACAGGCTTGTCATGGTCGTGACCGAAGGAAAATCCATCCTAAAGATGTCACGGGCCGTGACAATCTTGTCACGGCCGTGACCGAAGCTGGAGAATCCTCCTTGGCCGTGATGGGCGTTTTGGGGCATGAAAACTGTGTTCTGAACAATTTAGCTTGTCACGGACCGTGACTATCTGTCACGGCCCGTGACAAACAGCCTTGCAAAAATTTTCAATTTAAAATTGTGATTCCGGGCTCGTTTTAACTCCAATTTGAGCGCCATTTTTTCCAGTGTCTTCGTCTCTTCATCCTCTTACCTAGACAATAAAATTCCATAAATTACGTAGTTTTCCATTTTAAAATAAATGCAAAAAGCACATAAAATGATGCGTGCAACATAGAAATAAATACAAATTGGACCAAATAAGTTATAAAAAATATGATTAATTTAGCACGCATCGCCAATCAACATCAGTATATCCAACCACCTAATTATGACCTCTATTTTTATATAATAATCATTTACTAGAGCACATTTAATGTATTTAATAATTATGATCACAACATCCCAACATTCTTTAGTTGGTGAATCCAAAAGCTGACTCAAAATAATTGCAACAAATGAGATATATGGACGATTAACTATGAAATAGTTTAATTTGCCAACAATAACATCGAACTACTTATCCCTCGATATATTAGACTCCCCCCTCAATTGGTACCAGTTTCACATTTAGACCCATTGGAGTGCTTGTTGGCCGTCAATTAAGTAGGTCAGTCTCCTCTAAGATATAAAAACATACTTTCCTTGAGAAATTTATATACCATGTAAAGATCGAACAACTTTAATACCAAGAAAATATTTTAGAAGCCCTAAACATTTAGATTGGAACTATGAATGCATATGATATTTAAGTTAGGAAATGCTAATTGCATCATCTTCGGTTATAACAATATCATCAATATACACAACAACTATCAATCATCCTTTTGAATGTCTATAGAATATATAATATTTTGATTTACTACGGCTTAGTCCATATTCCAAAACAATGAAGTTGAAGCAATAAAATCAAGCTCAAGGAGACTATTTGTGGCCATATATTTTTTAATTTACATATGATACCAGAATGCTCCTCCTGAACATGAAAATCAAGAGGTTGATCCATATAAACTTCCTCTTCAATATTATCATGCAAAAAGGTATTTTTAACATATCAAGTTGGTGCAAACACCAATGATTAATAGTAGCCAAAGAGAAAAGAAGATAGAGAGAAGTGATTTTAACAATATGTGAAAAGGTATCGATATAACCTTAGCTAGGAATTTGAGTATAATATTTCGCCACTAAACGAGCCTTTAAGCGATCGACTTAACCATCAGCGGATACTTTCACGATGAATACCCAACATCCCACCATGGTTTTACCAAGAGATAGAGGTACAAGTTTCCAAGTACCACTAGCATGTAAAACAAACTTTTCTTTCTATTTTTTCTTTCAGCTATACTCCATTTTGTTGTGGAGTATAACTACAAGAAAATTAATGTATCATGTCACTAAATGACATAAAAGAATGAAAATATGTAGAAAAATATTCTCTAATATTATCACTACGAGGAATCTAAATAGGAACACTAAATTGAATTTGAACTTCAACACAAAAAGATACAAATACAATAATTCAATATGATTCTTTATTAAATAAATCCATGTCATCTTGGAATGATCATCAATAAAAATAACAAAATAAAATAACCTTGTTTAAGTTGACATGATAAGGACCGATACATCAAAGTGAAAAAGTACAAAAGGAGCGGTAGCATGTTTATTGACCCTACTTAGAGATGAAACTCTGGTATGTTTTTCAAGTTGAAAAGACTTTATAACTCATTAACATGAGACAAAATTATTTTCTTTAACTAGACAAAGTGACTGTGTATCTATAGTGGAGATGCAACAACTACGCAAGAAGTCATTACCTTGGATGGACTAACAAATAGTGAAGATCACAAGACTCATTTCCCTTGTCAATCATTCCTCTCGCAAATCAAATCCTAGATAACAATAGAGTAAGAGGAAAATGTCACAGTATAATTAAGTTTATTAGTAAGTTAGCATATGGAAACCAAGTTAAATGTGAATTTAGGAGGAAACAAAATTGAGGACAAAGATAAAGATATGGTAGGTAATGCCGCTCCAATGCCTTATACAAAGACAGAAGATTCATTGGTTAAAGTGATAGATGGTAGAATATGAGTACTAGTAAGCTAGGTAAATAATATTGAGTTACCAAACATATAATCTGAAGCACTTGAATCAAGGATCCAATGGATACTATTGAGTAACACATGTTGAATCAAGGATCCAATGGATACTATTGAGTAACACATGCAATGGATTGGTCTGATTGTGCAAAGGAAGTGACATGAAGAGATATCTATTGAGTAGTTTGGTGTTGGAGGAAATGTGCAAACTCTTCCACAGAAATAATCATAGTAGTATGTCCATTAGGTAATGGCAAATTATCAATAATATGAGTCCCATCTGTTTGTATTTGACCTGCAATAACTACTTTATAGTTTGAAGGAAAACCATGTAAAGAGTAACAAATATCACTTATGTGCCACTACATCTAGGAATATTTTCACGGCCTCCCTAGCCACTACCTTTACCATCTCGCCCACCATGACTACCATGATTGTTGCCACGACCACCAGGAAATAAATTAAGAGAGTAAAAATGTGTTGCAAAAGTTGACCTCTCTCCTATATGCTGAACATAAAGTATAATGGATGTGGATGCTACACGCAACAATTGTGAGAAAATATCAATGACAGGGGGGACAAAAGCACTTCCCAATTTTTGGGTTTGAATTGTCTCATATTCAAAATGGACACTTTGCAAGCAAATAATGCAAAACATGTTATCGTGTTGCTCCTGTTGATTCTTCAAGTCTTTAGTGAAGTGGGTAAATTCATTGCATTCAATGAATAAAGCTTCTAATTGACCCAAGAGATTATATTTTTGTGTCAGTTTGCTTCAATTGAAATAAACAAGAAAAAACATCATATATTCTAGTAACATCACTCATGTACAACTCATAGGATGAATCCACACCTCTCTACATGCGCGATAAGGATGCAACGTCACCATAAAAAAAAGGTTTAATTGCTTGCCATACAAGACTAAGCATATGAGTCTTCCTCCAACTAGCTTGTTCAAAATATTTGATATATGAAAAGACTTGGTAAGATGTAATTCTTGTCCTAGACCCATTAAGCAAACTTCAATAATACACTCCAATCAGAAAATTCTTTTCATTCAATTTTCTTAGGGATGACAATACTCCCCTAAGTTCGAGGATCTTCGAGGCCGTGACTTTGAGGGATTTTTTCCCACTCAAGAGGGGACCCTGCTCCCCATCTCGATGATTGGGGCAGGGAATATTGCCTTTTTCCTGTAGGTCCCTAACCACCACATATGTAATGTAAGTAATAAAATTTATTAGTCTCAAATTGCACATGATAAATCACATCCGTCAAATCTAACATATAAACACTACACATGACATAACCCTAATATTTTTTCACTTTCTTCCTCCAACTCAGAAGTGAACCCTAGATCTATCTTCCTCCCATTTCCTTCTTCCTCTCGGTCGTTCCCCGATGCAAGCTCTATCCTCCGTTGGTTCATCTCCGCCAACATCATCCTCCATCGACGTTGCACGTCTGTGGTCCTCGCTGCTGAAAAAAAAGGTATTTTTTCATTGGTATCACTTTTTTCTCATTTTTTTGATAGCCCAACATTGGCCTCCCTTCTCTCCCGCCCTCTCCCTTATCTTGCGAAACCCGCTCTTCCCCAAGAAAGAGTGGGTGCACACTCTCTTCCTCAGAGAGGACCACATCCTCTCTTTAAGTAACTACGTACGGAAGGGAGAAGGCACACTCTCTTCTCTTTCTTTAGGAGGAGAGGGTTGTGCACCCTCCCCCTATGCACATGTGCCCTTATCTCTGTGCACAACATAGAGGATATGGTGTTGGCCATCTCCTCCTTTGTGTTGTGTAGGGAGGAGATGGCACACACCCTACCCTCCATGTATAATGTATGGAGATGTCACCCGCTCCTATTATTCACAAACAGATGTGTGAGGCGATGTTTCCCTTTCGGGCAATGTCGTCTCTTCTCAAATTTTTTTATGATGTTTTTTTTTCAATAGAACAAATTAGTTGTTGTAATATTAATTATTTTATTTTGTTCTTATAAAGTAATGACAAGTGTGGATTAATCTCTTGCTACTTCGATTGGAAGTAATCAAGTTACACTTGAACCAACTCCAAATAAAGAAGTGATTGCACAAGTCAACATGTCCAATATGAACTTCATGAAAAATACTCCAACAAATTTGGGAACAAAATGATAAGAAAGTCCAAACAAGAATAGATTGACTTTTGAACACGGAGTCATTTCCACATAATATTAATTGAAGGAAAATTTTGTGCAGTATGCAAGTATTGTCAAAAGAAACTTGTCGATGATACTAGAAATGGAACAAGCCACTTTCATGATCACATAACGATTTCCAAACTTCGTATAAAAATGACCCAAAGCAATCAACTCTAAAAATTTTGGACAAATCATCTCCTGCAGACAACAAAGGTGATACATTTGTTGTTGGCAAGATGTTGCAAGCAAGGAACTTGCAAATATGATTGTCCTTCATGAGTACCCTCTTTCAATTGCTGATCATAATGGATTTAGAAGGTTTTGTGGTGCTAGGCAACCTTTGTTCAAAGTAATCTCACATAATACTGTAAATATTATGAAATTATTTGAGATTGAGAAGACTAAGACATTAAACCTTCTCGAGAAGAATTCAAGCTGTATTGTTATAACTACTCACATTTGGACATAAAACAATAAAAAACTAATGTTATATGGATATAAGAATCCATTTTATTGATGATTATTGGACTTTGCAACATCGTCTTGTGAGATAATTATTTAATTATTTTAAACCTTTACTTTTACATTACTTATCTACTTTTGAAATTGTCAACTTTGTTCTTATTTCTTTTAGGTTATTTTATGTGCCTATGTCGCGTAATGTTGATGGTCTTTCACATGTTCTTTTTGAGTGCCTATTTGATTGAAATTTGAATAAAGAAGTATCAACTGCGACTATTGATAATTGTGCAACTAATGGTGTCATGATTCCATTCATTTTTTATAAGGTTCCTTCTTCTTCTTCTTTCATTTGGAAAGAACGTTATTTCATATGTGATATTGTACTCATATGTGAATTGTGATATACAAATTAAGGATTAGGTGGAAAAAATAAGAGATGTGTTACTTTTTGGGTTGGAACACCGAAAAAGGAAGAAAGATTTCGATATAGATGTAGATAGTTGAATATCCCTTATTCAAGAAAACTTCAAGATTGTATGACTAGATGAAATTCTACTTATTTGATGATGGCTGCTGCAACACCGTACAAATACATTTTTAATCGTTTGAAACAACATGATTCTGAATGCAAATATTATTCTAAAGCTGAAAATTGAGAAATGATATTAGAAATTTGTGAAGAGTTGAAATTATTTTATGATATAACTGAGTTGTTTTCTGATTTCAACTATACAATTCTAAATATTTGTTTTTTTTCTAAAGTTTGTGAAATTAGATTAGCATTAAATGAGTGACTTTCTTCTTTAATTGATGTTATTCAAATGATGGCATTAAGTATGAATTCCAAGTTTGACAAGTATTGGAAAAAAATGGAGCCATGGCAATAGAGCTATTTTGTATTCTAAATATAAGATGAAGTTGTTGAATTATTTCTTTTCATGATTATATGGAAGCCAAACTAACAATGAATTTGAAAAGATGAAAAGGTTGTATGAAATTTACTTCTTGAGTACCAAGCTAATGATATAAATAATCAAATTGATTTTTTGTCTTTAGCTTTGATTGAAAAATTATCCTCCTCCAAAGAAATAAAATTGAGAGTATGCTTATATTAATTTCATAATTGAATTTTTTTCATAAAACAACATGAAAATAGAATTAGATAATTATTTGGAGGAATATATTTTAATTGATAAATTCAACAAAGGAGTGTTTGACATATTAGGTTATTGGAGGCAAATTGAATTAAAGTACCCACTTTGCAAAATATTGTAAGGGACTTTTTAGCTATTCCTATCTCAATAGTTGTATCAGAATCTACTTTTAATCTTGGAGGTTGTGTTTTGAGTCAACATCGTAGTAGATTGAATGAAAACGCAATCAAGGCTTTGATGTGTTATCAAGATTGGTTGTAAAAGATTATGGAATGATAAGTGTGTTGTTGACATTGTTGTTGAAGAAGAATTGGTAGGACCTGGATGGCACCAAGAAGGGGGGGGGGGGGGG
>LTAE01009695.1:0-18117 GCA_001647135.1 Pontederia paniculata
ACGGGGCCGACCAAGAGAATTGTTCCCCAAGTTACCTATCAAGCCTCTCTTCAGGTCAAGGCAACTTGGTTCACCTCTCTATCTAAATCTACAAGTCAAACTCAAGACAGATGTTACTCGCTCCGGGTCAAGCTCCAGAGGTAGGGGCAAACTCTCACCTATCCCCTAACTCAAGAGGCATAACCTAGATTAAGGTTCCCCCAAACTTCATCACTAACCTCTCGGCTCATTATGTGAAGGTGGCAACACTATAAGTCCCTTATGGACAATGCGCACTTGGGAAGAACCAAACGAATAACAATGAAACATAAAACAAAATCCATCTTCACAATTCAGTACACATGATTAAATGGACGATAGAGAAATGAAAGTTCAAAGCATTTCAGAGCAAATAGGGTGAAACAGAGTATTCCCAGGATCCTCGTGATAGGAGTCTAGCCGGACATCCTGAGTGCAGAAATTATATAAGCAAAATAATATCCAGCCAACATAGTGTTTTTCGAAAACTAAAGTTCAATGCAAAATAAAATAAAGTTTCGGTCGTCTGTCCTCCTCCTTGGTCACGTTGTCCCCTTCTCCTTTTATGTCCTCAGTCTCCTCTTCAGACCTTCCATTTTGTGTTTCCCCAAAATCCGGAGGTGAGAAGAACTTCCAACATTCAAAATCCCCAAAATCTCGCTAGGTGAGGGATCAGCTCCGCAAAATCTGGGTGTCAGTTGTGGAGGTTACCCTGGTTCCTCGGCTGCAACCACAAAAACAAAAAGGAATTCAAATTTTGAATGTTCAAATGACTAAAATCATGGAATTTGACTAAAACCTTCTTAAATTAGCTCAAATTCCCAGAATCCAATAATGATGGTGCTGAATATTCATAATGCGAAAAATGAAAGTAAATCAGGAGAAATTGTTTACAAAAATGGAGATAGGGGTAAGCTTTTCGGGGGTTTGGTCAAGCTATTTAGGTATACCCTTTCCTATCATCAACGTCACAACTAGTATCACAACCATCATCTCCATCCGCTTGTGATACTGCTTGTGACAATGCTACACCGAAAGATCAACCCATGGTGACCATCACAGTTGATTACCATTCAGTTGTACCATTCTCTCAGCACTTGATGAAGGCTCAGAAGGATGAACAGTTCATGAGGTTCCTTGAAGTTCTCAAAAATCTTCATGTGAACATTCCTTTTGTAGAGGCGATCCAGCAGATGCCAACATACACGAAGTTCCTAAAAGATATCCTTCCGAAGAAGAGACAATTTGATGTTCAAAAGATGGTGGCCCTAGATGAAGGATCAAGCGCCGAAATCTTGAATCGACTTCCACTAAAGTTGAAGGACCACAGGAGTTTCTCCATTCCCTACGAGATCAGATGCTTGAGGGTAAGTCGAACATTATGTGATCTAGGGGCAAGCGTCAATGTCATTTCACTGTCTTTATCTAAGAAACTGAACTCTTGCGAGATGAAGCCTACAAGTATGATTCTGCAGTTGGTTGATCGTTTAGTAAAACATCCCGAGGGTATCCTTATGTGTCGATCCGCGTTGGAAAATTTTATATTCCTACCGATTTTGTTGTCCTGGACATGGACGAAGACAACATCACGCCATTAATCCTAGGTCATCCATTCCTTGTTACCGTCGGGGCAGTGATCGACGTAAAGAATGGAAACCTATCTTTCCAAACCGGCAAGGACAAAATCGAGTTCAATTTGAACAAGGTGTTGTAATGTCCTAATTATGAATTACACATTGACTTCTTTATTGAAACTCTACAAAAGGATGTTGAAGAAGTTTCAACTGTAATACATCAGACTGAAGACTGATCCTCTGCTGGATTTCTTACTCAATAATGAAGAAGATAAATCCCGAGATCCGGACGTTAAAGCCTACAATAATATCTTGGATGATAAGGAGGAATTTGAAATATTTAAAGTTGAAAAGCTATTACAAGTGGTTTCACAACCATTGTTACCAGTAGCATTACCACCTGCATCACAATTTACCCGTGACGAGAGAAGACCGCCAAAGGTAGAATTGAAGATATTTCCTTCTACCTTGAAGTATGAATTCCTAGGCCCTGAGTCCACTTAACCTGTCATTGTAAGTTCTGCTCTATATCCTGATCAAAAACGCCAATTGTTAGTTGTTCTCAGGTCCCATAGGAAAGCTATATGATACTCTCTTGCTGACATCAGAGGTATCAATCATGCTATTTGTATGCATAAAATTCCCATGGAGGAAGCCTATAAGTCTTCCATTGAAGGCAAAAGACGACTGAACCCTAACATGAATGATGTAGACAAATATGAAGTTCTTAAATTGCTAGATGGAGTCGTTTACCCCATTTCCGATAGTAAATGGGTTAATGTTGTTCAAGTTGTCCCTTAAATGGGAAGCATCACTGTGGTGCCTAATGAAAAAGGAGAATTGACCCCTCTGGGACTGTCACAGGCTGAAGTATGTGTATTGACTTCCGAAAGCTAAACAAAGCAACTCGGAAAGATCACTTCCCACTACCCTTCATCGATATGATGTTAGAAAGATTAGCCATACACGATTATTTCTATTATTAGATGGCTTTTCAAGATTTTTACAAATTTTCATCCACCCCGATGACCAAGAAAAAACCACATTCACCAGTCCATATGGCACCTTTGCCTATCGAAGGATGTCATTTGTATTGTGCAATGCACCAACCACAATTCAATGTGCTATCATGTCTATTTTCTCAGATTTCATTGAAAATATTATGGAGGTATTTATGGACGACTTATCAGTCTATGGATCCTCCTTTGTATCTTGTCTAACGTACCTTGATAAAATTCTGCAGAGATGTGAACAGGTGAATCTAGTATTGAATTGGGAGAAGTGTCTTTTCATGGTACGGGAAGGTGTGGTTCTCGGCCAAATTATCACCAAGAACGGGATCGAAGTCGACAAAGCAAAGGTGGAAGTCATTGAAACACTTCCTCCACCTACAAATGTCAAGGGAGTGCGATCTTTCCTTGGACACGCGGATTTGTACCGCAGGTTCATAAAGGATTTTAGCAAGATTGCGAAACCATTAGAAAGATGTGGAGTTTCATATTTGATCAATCATACTTAGAACCTTTCAAGAAAATAAAGATTGCCCTCACAACCGCTCCTATTGTCAAAGCACCTAATTTGTCTCTCCCATTTGAGATCATGTGTGATGCAAGCGCGACTTTGTAGTTGGAGTTGTTCTTGGGAAGAAGGTTGATAAAGCTCATCATGCGATTTATTATGCGAGTCGGACCCTAGATCCAGTTCAGATGAATTACAATGTCACTGAGAAAGAACTGCTTGTTGTAGTGTTCACCATCGACAAATTTTGGCAATATCTATTGGGCTCCAAATTTATCATCTACACCTATCATCAAGTTGTCCGACACTTGCTAATGAAGAAAAAGGCAAAGCCACGACTCATCAAATAGATCCTATTTCTCTAGGAGTTCAACTTGGAGATTAGAGACAAAAGTGAATATGAAAATCTTGTTACTGACCATCTGTCTCAGCTCTATTTTCAACTAGAAGCGCGGTCACAATCAGAGTCACAAGTAGCGTCACAACTATTACAACAATCGTCATCATCAACGTTGTCACAAGCGCTATCACAGGCAGCGTCACAAGTGTTATCACGACCCATTTGTGACGACTTTTCTAACGATAACTTATATGCTTTAATGAACTCAAATCTTCTATGGTTCGCTAACATCGCCAATTTCTTAGCGGCTAAAGTGTTGCCACCCGGGATGAATAATCAACAAAGGAAATGCTTCTTTTTTGAACTCAAGCATTACTACTGGGATGACTCCATGTTATTCAAGAATTGTGCAGACAACCTATTCTGAAGATGTATCCCTGAAGAAGACACCCACAAAATAATTGAGCATTGCCACTCATCCCCTTATGTTAGCTATGGCGGCGCACAAAGAACAACTGCCAAAATCCTTCTAGCAGGCTTCTATTTGCCTTCATTATTCAGAGATGTTTATAAGTATGTTGCTTCTTGCGATAGCTGTCAAAGGAGCGGTAACATATCCAGAAGACATGAGATGCCACTCGAAAGGATTCTTGAAGTGGAGTTGTTCGACGTGTGGGGGATCGACTACATGGGTCCATTCCCCAATTTAGGGTGATACAAATATATCCTTGTCGCCGTTGATTATGTTTCTAAATGTGTTTAAGCCCTACCTATTGATTCCTGTTATACTAAGACTGCGCAGAAACTGTTGATCTTCCCGAGGCTCGGAGTTCCTAAAGCCGTCATAAGCGATGGAGGAAAGCACTTCTTGGAGAGACAATCGAGAATTTGTTCTACTAATATGGTATTGTGAACAAGGTTGCAACTCCTTATCACCCACAGACGAATGAGCAAGTCAAGGTATCCAATCGACAAATCAAGACCATCTTGGAAAAGGTGGTTACAAAATCGCCAAGGGATTGGAGAAGCTGACTTGATGAAGCACTATGGGCATACCGCACAACCTACAAAACATCATTAGGTACAACTCCTTATCGACTTGTCTATGGGAAGTCATGTCACTTTCCTATTGAATTGTAGCATAAGACATATTGGGCCATCAAGGAGATTAACATAGATATGAAGACTGCAGGAGAAGAAAGAATATTGCAACTCGCCGAGCTAGAAGAATTGTGACATGATAAGAGGATTCTGAAGAAGCACTTTAAAGTAGGAGATCAAGTGCTGCTATTCAATTCCCGATTCAAGTTATTCTCGGGAAAGCTAAAGACCCAATGCTTGGGTCCATTCGTGGTTACCAAGGTATTCAGCTATGGAGTTCTAGAGCTTGTCATTCCCCATGGGAGAACATTCACAGTTACCGGGCATAGAGTTAAGCTATACCATGAAGGAGAAGACACATCACTTGTGGAACATCATGACCTGGCGGATCCTCTTGTCATACAACTTGACTAAGATCAGGATTTCAACAAAGTCCAGCCAAGAACTATAACTAGGGCGCTAACTGGGAGGCAACCCAGGATTACATCTTACTTTTTCTTATATATTTCAGGTCTTAGAATTGGCGGCACGAATCTAAGATGTCACCCACGAAAGCCAACAAGTTTGTGATGCACAACAACCCACAAGCTTGCGGTGGAAAGTCATTTTTGGTACTGATAAAAATTTTTGAGTCCGTGTTTTGTGTAGGTAACAAGTCAGTCGGGGATCTGTAGTGATACACCACCTGTGATGAGTCCAATTACAATTGGGTTAGGTCAAAACCTTAAAATCAAACACTTGCGCCAGAAAGCAAACTTGCGGTGGCGTGTTGGTGGAATCAATTTATCCAGCCGTTAAAACCCAACTTAAACTCATATTGCAATCTCCTTGGGACTCAACGACGTACAAATTTAAAATATATTCCATAGCCGCATGCACATTGCATCACAGTCGTCGCGTCCGCACAGAGATCAATGTAATAAACAACTTTTTTCTCGTCCCCGTCACTGCCTTTCCACCGTCATTAAAATCGTTCTCATCACCGCCTTTCCATCTGTCCTTGTCTATATAAACACCTCCACACAAACCCTAAACCCACCTTGCCTTGTCACCTAAATCCTGAACCTTCGCCACCCTGTTCCACCGTGAAAAGAGCCCCACGTATTCATTTTCTCTGAGCACTCGCAACATGTTATTCCCTATTACGATGGTGTCCACCCGCAGCCAGAAGAAGAAGCAATGGACGAAAGCTAAGCGGAAGAAGATCATACCAAAGAAAAAGGTCGTCTCTTGACCTAAAGTCGACGGGCCTCGTACTGTCGATTGGACGAAGGAAGAAATTGAGGAAGACCACATCTCCCTCATTTTGCGCGTGGCAAAGATCTTGAATCCTAAAGAGAAGGGCGAATCATCACAACCGATACTGGCCAGCATTGAGCCATTGACAGTGCCACCGCAGGTGACGACCACATCCGCTGAAGTTTCACCGGCGACAACTACACTAGTCTATGAGAAGACTAAGGAGGTCCCATCACCTTGGTCTCCTGTCACCTCCTATGATCTCAATGTGTCACCACCAGAAGAGAAAATGAAGGAAGCCTTCCTAGAGGCTCGATTCCAGATGCCTTAGGAGTCGCCCTAACTGTCATCTCGTGCGCCCTCTCCGACACCTCCACCTCCATCTCACTCCTTTTCGCCCATGCCTTCACTACCGAGACCACCACCATCCCCATTAACCCTTGTTCTCTCACCACCAAACCCTTCAATTAAGTCATCACCTATCCTGCCGACCCTGTTACCACCGGCAGCGTCACAATCGAGACCCCACGCAAGAAGAAATTCGCCAGCAGCACAACTTCCCAGGAATCGGCCCCATCAGATTCAACTAAAAAAATTGAGAGCTCCTTGGCCTTGTACAGATGCTCATCGTGCAGAACGCTCAAATCCAAGCATCATAAGACAAGACCGAGCGAGAGGTGACCGCACAGAGGAAACCGCTATGACTCCGACTAAAGGAGATCGGCCCTGGCACTTGTTCAAACTCTGAGGACAGTGTTTTGGATAAGCCAGCGGTAAGGTACCATGGTATATCTCTTTTCCACTTTTTGTACTACCATGGTGTATTTTTGTGTTTTTTAATTTTCTAGGAAATTTTTCTTTTGTTTTCTTGGAACATCTTTTGTTTTCTTAAGGTATCTGACACTTTCTAGGTTTGGAAAATTTTGGAGCACAAAGGTAAGATTGTAAAGCCGATACACGTACCTTAAGATATGAATGGTAAAAAATATTTTCTTGACTTCTGATGTATGTTGGATATCACTACCCCCTCTTCTTAACTTGTTTCTTCTCTAACCACTTTGAAATTTCCCTTGTTTGATTCTTGCTTTATTTCTTCTAGCACCGCTTAGGGAGCATTAGAGATATTTACCTACCATCATTCCTGTCCTTTCTAAAATCACCTAGCTTCCCCGTATGAAACTCAAACACTTTTAACACCTTGTTTTTGGGATCAAAGTTCAGGAAGAAACTTGACACTTACCACAACCGCCCTTAGATCTTAGAATTTTACTATCTAGGCAATAGCCCAGGCCTCCTATTTTTCCCCAAGGTAGATCAAGAGTAAAAATATGGGTGAGAGAAAAATGACAAAAAAACTCTCCAAGTGCGAAAGTCGAAGTCAATTTTTGAGTCACAATCATCGTCATAACCACCGTCACCACCCAGCTTGTAATACCACTTTCTGACGATAGTAAAAAATCTGAGCATGAGTGATCAAGAGGGTTAGTCGAACCCCACAGTAAAAAGAGGGTAAGTTGAACCCCACTGTGAGGATGAGCTTGAAAGATAAGGAGGGTTAGTCTAACCCCGATGGTTAGTTGAACCCCATTGCACGCCCAAAGTAAGATCAACTCTAGAGTTCATTAGCGTGACCCAATGCCTATACATTGTCACACCCTTCGAAGGTCTTATACAATCTAGTTGGGTTATTGTGATATTTCTTTTATGAGGATTTTCATACATCATATTCAAGATGAGGGAAGAAAAATGTTGAACAATTAGGGCTTGTTCTACTATAAGAAAATAGGAGTTTTGAGTCTGTTAGTCTTAGTGATAAATTCTTAGTTCTATAAGGTGGTTGTGGCAAGTTGTCAAGGGTCTTATGAGTATAGTAATACATAGGCCTGATCTTCAGTGATTCCAAAAAAAAGAATAATCCATTAAGAACAGGCTTTAAATGTTGCTGGGATGTGATGTGCAATTGGACATGTTTGCTAATAGGTTTATTGTTTAAAATGTGATTGCTTATGCTATCTTAAATTCCCAAATTTTGCTTGAGGACAAGTAAAGATTCAAGCTTGTGGTAGTTGATTGGTGGCTCAAAACACCATTTTCACCCCCTCATTCATGTCACCTTTTGATCGAGTTTTGCATGCCACTTGAGGCTTTCTTGCCACCTTTTTACCAAATTGCAACATTTTTATATTTGACTAACTCATTTTCAAGAAATATTGCATTTCGATATAAATTTGAGATTATTATGCAATTTTGGAGCTAATAATATAGAAATAGGCAAGCAAAGATCAGGCCCTTCACTTTCCAATTCCAATTGCCACCATTGATGAAGGAAATCCCCACAATCAAGAGGCAAATTATCAAAGAGGGTTTCCAATTCAAGTCGACCCCAATTATTGAAATGTACTACAAACCAATTAAGGAAGGAATGTTAGCTTGGAGGGGTGCAACCATGATTGAAGGGATCACAATTTAAGAAAGAATTCGCCTTGTGCAAATAAAAATCGGACAAATCAGGAAAGGGATCATTAGGGATGCCTTGGTCCACAAGCAAATTCTTTTGGAGCAAACTATCAGCGGTTATTAGAGATCACAATTGCATGGTCATGATGAATTTCCCCTTGATCAAGACACGATGGAGAGGCGACCTGAGGGAGTCTATTTAAAGAGAAGACTAGCATCATTCAGAAGGGGGTACGACCAAGAAATTTCTTGAGTGACAGCAAGGAAGTAGGCACCTCCGAAGCCTTTAGTTTTCTTTCTAGTTTTTGAAATAATGTTCCTACTATCCCTCATGGGACTTAGGGGCTAGCTTAGTTTATTTATGAAGCTCTGTAAGCCCCATGTAGACTTTGTAGTTGTCATATTTTTCATCATTGAATCATTTCTATTCTTTTAATTACATTGCAAATTTGGTTCTTTACTACCATGTGTTTAATGTTTGTGAATGATTTAAGTGACGGTTTTGTTCACATGATCATCCTCTCAAGTGTAGGTTTCTCATACGAGCCAAGCCTCGAAAGAATCACTCATAGTTGTGCATCTATCACAATCGAGAAACTGTAGCACATTTTAACCTCGATTATGACGACACTTGTGACAACACTTGTGATGAGGTTGTGATGAACCTAGAAATCGATTTAGCGTTCTGATTTAACCGAGAAAGAGTTACTTGTGGAATGCTTGATCTTTCTCAAGTTAGTTCAATGGAAGTTGACTGACTTTATCTTCTGTCGATTTTGGAAGACTTGCATATCTTTGATATTATATGTTTTTATTGATGTTGTTTCTCTTTATTCGGGTCAAGCCTTGACTAGGATCACCTGAGGATGTGTAACCGAGGAATCTATCATAAATGTTGAGAAATGACATTTTCTTGAACTTTCATCGATTTACTGATTTTCTTCATTTGGGTCAAACTCGAGGTTGTGTAGCCAAGAAATTTGTCACAACTATTGAGAATTGGAAAATCCTTGAAGTAGTCATACCCCCAAGTCTACGTTCGTTCTTCATCTGGACCAAGAATGTACTAGATCGTTTAGGGTCATGTAATCGAAGAATCTGTCACGACTGTTGAAGAACAACTAGCTTACGACGGACGGGTGTGATTATCCCCTATTTTATATCTCACACGAAGATGATCAGTTGGTGTGCATTTTTGGTAAGGATTAGTCGCTATTAATAGTCTCAATAGCAACTCTTTATTTTGGATTACCCCTGATCAGGATCGCCCAAGGTCATGTAACCGAGGAACCTGTCATGATCAGGAGTGTTCTCTTGTGACGATTGATTGTGATGATCCATATGTTGAGTTCGACACCAACCTGAGTCCTTGTTTGTATATCCTCACTTGGACCAAATTTGTCCCCTAGATAACTTCCTTAATCAATCTAAGACTTTGAATAATGAGTTCTTGGATTGGATCAATGAGCAGTGGAATACTGCATGATTTTGTTATTTGAACTCCTCATAGAATCAATTCATTCATTTTTAATGTTTGACAACTACAGACGAGCTTGGGTGAAACTTTGTCTTGGAAATGGTATTATCTTTGATATTTTCTCTGTTTACCTTTTCATATTTAAAACCCAAAAACAAACTCAACCAACAACATTTTCTCCTTAGGATAGTGTAGTTGAGTTAAGAATCTTCCTGAAAACCTAGTTGACTAGTCTGTGGATCGATCCCAAAGTACTACAACTTCTTGTGCGCTTGAGAAAGCAGTAGTTGCATAATTTGGTGTTTTATAAATTTTAAATTTTTTCTTTGTAGTGTACAATTGGGTGTTGTTAGAACTGTCATAATCTGTGTCACAACTGGATCTTGTGTTACAACCTAACC
This sequence comes from Pontederia paniculata, assembly GCA_001647135.1. Lineage (NCBI taxonomy): Eukaryota > Viridiplantae > Streptophyta > Magnoliopsida > Commelinales > Pontederiaceae > Pontederia > Pontederia paniculata. Next base: position 10,126 of record LTAE01009695.1, read on the forward strand.
TGTTATGTGACACGCATCACAACGCACCGGCAACTTTTCAATTGTGTATGATGGCTATATTCTCAGACATGAATAAGTCCATCCTAGAGGTATTTATAGATGATTTCACCTTATTTGAGGCTTTTTTGACAATTGTTTGGAAATTTTGGAAGCATTGCTCAAAATATGTGAAGAGATTAATTTGGTAATAAATTGGGAGAATGCCACTTCATGGTGAAGGAGGGTATAGTACTTGGCCACAAAATTTCTTAAAAAGGCATAGAGGTTGACAAGGCTAAAATAGATGTCATCGCCAATCTACATCCACCCACTACAATCAAGGGGGATTAGAAGCATTCTAAGACCAGGATTTTTTCAAAAAATTTGGATGGGTTGCCTAAGTTTTGATCATTGTTCAGAGCCAAGTTAGTTTGCAGAATTTGAATTTATAGGTGCTCAAGGAAATAAAAAATCCTAGGCTATGTGTTTTGGAACATGCTCATAATGCTCTCTAATTTTCAGTTTAGTGCAAGCAAAAAGCAGCTTGGGGCACATGGTAAAGTTCAATAGCTAGGGGTTGACAATTCATATGCATGTTGTGACAAAGTTTCAAGGGCAAAGAGTGTACATGAAGATGGTAATAATGCCAAAAATATATACAAATGGTATAAAAATAGAGAATCATAGATTGTACCATTGGCTCCCCCAAACTTAAATCCAACACTGTACATAGTGTTGATTCAAGATGGGAGAGGTTGTTGGGGTTCAGATGTTGTGGGGGTGGGGGTGCTGGGAGCTGGTGGTGGTGCTCCTAGCTGTTGTTCAAACCTCCAGAGTGTTGCTGATTTTGCGTTTGGGCTAGATGCGCCGCAGGTGAATGTGGGTTGTTGGCTCGGTAGACTAAATGTTCCGGGTTAAGGTTGCATGAGGGGTTGGGTCTCACCCTTATGTGCTCTGGTCAAACCTCGAACTTTGAAAAGGTCGGATCGAACTGAATAAGTTGGTTGTTTTATTCCTGCAAAAACAAAATTGCGTTAAGTAAAAACTCTGGGTTGCCCCCCAGAAAGCACTATGTTTAAAGTTGTCAGCTAGACTTTCTTCCTCTATGGTCAGTCAGGTGGGGGTTGAAGTTGGAGCTCTTCTAATGGATCTTTGGTTGACCCCGTGAGGTAAGCCTTGAACTCTTTCTTGACTGCCTCCTGAAGTGTCTTCTAAGTACTTGGAGAGTTTAACAGTTCTACTGGATCCAAGCTTTCTACTAAGAAAGGTATCGCAGGTGGGACCTCATCTTCTTGTCAAGGAGCTTCATGAACAGGGTCGAGAAAGGATCGTCCAGTAGTTCATCAGGTAGAGTCAAGCTTCTTTGAAGTTGGTCCTCTATGAGGATCACTACTGAAACCTCTGGGATCACTTCGTCTTCAGGGCTTGAGACCTTATGAATAGTGTCATAGGAGGGGTACTTCATTGCCTGGGACAAATTGAATTCGATCTTTTCTTCTCCCACATGGAAAGATAGTGTTCCATTCTTGACGTTGATAATGGTACCAACTATGGCTAGGAAAGGCCTTCCTAGGATCAGGGGTGTGTTTAGATCTTCCTCCATGTCTAAGACCACGAAATCTGCAAGGATGTAGAACTTCCCGACCTTGATATGAATATCCTCCAAGATGCCTTGGGGGTATTTGACGGACCTGTTAGCAAGCTGTAAAGTCGTGATAGTGGGCTTTTAATCTCCCATGTTGAGTTTTTTGCAGAGAGATAGGGGTATCAGGCTTACATTGGTTCCCAGATCGCATAGGGCCTTGTTGGCCCGAAGTTTCCTGATTTTGCAAGGAATCGAAAAGCTGCTTGGATCTTTTAGCTTTGGGGGAAGTTTGTTCTGGATGACCGCACTTGCCTTTTTATTTAAGGACACTGTCTCATGCAGATCTATCTTCCTTTTTCTTGATAGTATGTCCTTCAGGAACTTGGAGCAGGATGACATCTGTTGTATTTCCTCAACAAAAGGGATGTTGATGTGCAATTTCTTGAGTACCTCCATGAACATAGTGAATTGTTGGTCGCTTTGAGTCTTTGTTAACCTTTGGGGGAAGGGTACAAATGTCAGGTCGACTAGAGCTTCTGAGGTAGGGGGCTTGCTTTGGATTTATCTCGTGGAGGTTCAGCCTGTTTGGAGCTAGGCTTTGGATTATCTCTGACGGTTTGCTTCAACTGAGGGTTCTCCTTGAGGTTCACTTCTGGCTCAGCCTTCGATTCAACATTGTGGGTTTGCTTTAGTTGTTTTTGGCGGGGCTTCCTTCATTGCGGGTTCTTCTAGATGCTTCCCACATCTGAGGGATATGGCTTGACATTGTTCTCGAGGGTTGATCTCAGGTTGCTCTGGGAATGTTCCTGGAGGTCTTGTAGCAGAGCTCGCTTGCTGTGCAATTTAATTTTCTAGGATCTTGTTATTGGCAGCACGCCTGTCAATCTTGGGGCACATTTGCCTCAAGGCCTCGTTCTGTTGTTTTATTGGCTCGCCTTGTTGCCTAAGGAAACCTTCCATCATTATTTCAAGTCTTGACTTTACTGGAGGTGGAGGTAGAGCTAGGTAGGGTGGAGGTCAGGTAGGGCCTATTGTTGCTGGTTGTTTTGAGGTGGGTATTGTTTCTGTTTAAAGTTTTAAGCTGGGGCCTTTGGTAGTTTTAATTTTTATATGACAGGTTGGGGTGTGATCTAATCCAAGGTGGACCTTGACTTTGATATTGTCTTTCCGTTGGGTTTTGGACATATGGTGACGCGGCGTTTACATGTTTGTCTTGGGGCTGTTGGACATTTTAGTTGATGGCTTGACATTGGACGGCTACGTGTCCGATCATCCAGCATTTATCGCACCAAACAAAAGGTGGAGCATATTGATCGGGGTTACTTCTGCTGCATAGATCTTGGAACTTGAGGAGGTGGGGTCTTTCTTCTTCTCCAGAGTGGAGAGTTTTCTAGAATAGGTTGACGAGGCCTTCTATCTAGGATGAGAATTGATCCAACTTGGCGGGGTTGGCAGTAGCACTTTGCTCTTCGGATCTCTTTCTATTAACCCAGTCTTCATGCCACTCTCAGTGGGTTTTGATGACTCTCTCGATTAGCTGGTTCGCTTTGTCTATATTTTGGAACATGAATTTGTTTAGTCGAGGGTAGACTTACTCTCGGGAGTAAGTCCGCCTTAGAAGGTCTGGACATGCATACATTTTTGGAACCCATAGTGAGGTCATTGCTTCAGTAGTTTCTTGAACCTTTCCCAAGCTTCATAGAGTGACTCGTTATGTCATTGGATGAATGAGGTGATTTGGCTCCTCATTTGCATGATCTTTCTTGGGGGTAGAATCCGGTCATGAAGGCTGAGATAAGCTCATCCCATGTACTGATTGCATCCTCCTCCAATGAACGAAGTCGGTCCTTGGTCTTATCCCGAAGAGAAAATGGGAATAGGTGAAGTCTGGCCACATCGTCGGTGAGCGCATTTGAAGGCATTGCAGATCTCAATGAAGTTGATTAAGTATTGATTAGGATCTTCATGGGCAAGCCCACCAAACTGGTTCTATCCCAGGTAACTCAAGATAGTCGGGTTCAGCTGGAACTTGTTGGTGTTCACCTCTGGCATTGTTATTCTGGAGTTCAGGCCTATAGTTGTAGGTCTACAAAATTCTTCAAGAGCTTGAGCTGCATCAGGGTTGGCCGCAATGCGTGTGTTGACTTGATTAGCTTAGCCCCAAGCTGGATTAGCTTGACCCGCATTTGGATCAGATTGGGCCATCTCGGTGTTGTTCTCTAAGGCTCGTTCTTGGTGTTTTCAGAGTCTTTACTCTCGTCTTCTTCTTCTAAAGTTTTGTTCGATCTCAGGGTCAAACTCAAGGATTTCTTCTTCTTCAGAGTTATCTCTTAGCATGCACCTCTCAAGCAGAGGTTAAGGTTAGGCAGCAGATCAAAGATCAAAATAAGATAAAAAAAAAGAAAAATGGAACAAAGAAATCTGAAAACTATAGATAAGGTGTGAAATATAAACAATGAAAATAAGACTTGAAATCAAAATAGCAGGGTTAAAGACGCAAAAAATCAAAAGTATCCCCGACAATGATGCCAAAAACTTGATGTGAAGTGTGGGATAAGATAGAAAATGACCACCGATTAGGGCGTAAAGGCTGGGTTAAGCATCTATAATAGTTATCTTCACTTCAAATTTTAATATTTATAAACCTAGCATACTCCTATCACCGCAAGTATACAGCAATCGTCGAGTACTTCAGGTATTGATCCACAGAGAGACTTTGTTTTCATGCCTCTACTTCCACTTTTCCTCAAGCAAACTTAGGTTGGGGCTTGACACTAGAGGTTCAAACTCAACCTCGAAGGTGAGGGGTAATCAATTGAAAGGGGAAATACATTTTTGGATTTTTAAATAGAGAATGCAGAAATTAAAAGAAGGATAATTCCAAGTATAAGAGGACACCAGAACCTTGGGTTCACCTCTGAATCTCACACATCCAATCTTTAACGTGAATATATATAAAGTCTCCTAGGCCCTTACACCACGGGTCAAGGCAACCCCGCTCTCACGGTGATTGCTCTACCCTTCACCTTCCCGCTCTCGCGGTGAAGGCTCAAGGCTTGACCAAATGTAATTTGGTCATAGTCACACTCTCTCTCTCTCTCAGGGAGGAGGTCACCATCTTAAATCTCGATAAAATAATTAAGTCTTGGCACCCAAGTGCCAGAGGGGTACCGCCTCTCAGCCTACACTGACCTATTTTCCAAGGGGGACCCAAAAGTTTCAGCTAAAGTACTCTCTTAGGTCGGAGCATATCCCTGCTCCCGCAGCGGTCACCTAGTCAGCAAGCCCCCACTCTCATGGCATATGTTCGCGGACCGACTAAGAGATTAGTTCTGCAAGTTACCTATCAAGCCTCTCTCGAGGTCAAGGCAATAAATAAATTCAACTCTATATCCAAATCTATAAGTCAATTCAAGATTGTAGCTGCTCGCTCCGAGTCAAGCTCCGAAGGAAGTGGCCGACTCTCACCTAACCCCTATCTCAGAAGGCATAATCTAGACTAAGGTTCCCCCAATCTTCATCACTAGCCTCTCGGCTCATTGTGTGAAGGTGGCAACATTATATGGCCCTTGCGGACAATGCGCGCTTGGGAAGAATCAAGCAAACAACGAGAAAATGCAAAACACAAACCGTCAAACAAAGTTCTTAGCGCGAGATTAAGTAGGCGACACATAAATGAAACTTAAACACATCAGAGTAGAGTAGATTAGAAATAGAGGTTCCCCCAAGATTTCGGTGATAAGAGTTTCGCCAGACATCCTGAAGCTAATAGATAAAAGATCAAAATAGAGTTCAGCTAACATAGTTCTTGTCGGAACAAAAGCTAAGTGCAAAAGAAATTAAAGCTCGTCGGCGTCCCTCCTCCCCTTCGTTCGTGCACGTCCCTTTTCTTATATCATCCTTCGTCTTCTCGTCAGCTTCCAGCCTCCCTTCCCCATAACCCGGAGGTGTCAGGAATTCAAAATTCGCAAAATCAGCATAATCCCAGTCATGTGAGGGGTAACCTCCGCAAAATCTGGGCTGGCAGTTATGGCAGTTTCCCTGGTCCCCAATTGAGATAGAAAATGAGAGAATTTTAAATTTCAAATGTTCAAACTGCATGAATCAGGGAAGTTAATTATCAAATCCCTCTCAAATTAGTTCAGAATCGCAGAATTCAAATATAAAGATGCTGAGTATTTAAAATGTGGAAAATGGATATAAATCAGGAGATAATGTTTACAAAAATAGAGCTCTAGGCAAGATTTTAGGAGGTTGGGTCAAGCTTTTTGGGTATACCTTTTCCTGTCATCACCCATCAACTTGAGAATTGAGGTAAAGTCAAGCTGGAGATTATAAATCAGCATCTTTTGTGAATAAACGTTATTCTACTGGTCTTTCTTAGATGTTAGATTTTAAACTATTTTTGGTTCTTTAGTCTCTACTTGATTTTTATTATTAGATTTTGACATTGGTGTTAGGTTTGATTTTAACTCCTTATTTGATATTGAGTCTATGTTGCTCATTGTTTTTCAATGCAAAAATTTTTTTTTTTTATTATAGTTTGATTAAGTTGGTTTTGCATAATTTTAATGACATAGTAGGTAATAAAAGAAAAAAAATATTTTTCACGTTCACGGACCGTAACATTCTTGTCACGGTCATGACATCTGCTATATAACGAGAATCCCTCATCCAATCACGGGTTGTGATACTCTGATCACGGCCATGCAACACAAAAAGGTCAAGCTTCTTACATGTTGCACGGGTCATGACATCTGGTCACAACCGTGAACATTAGACCCCACATCATCCGGCATGGGTCGTGACACCTAATCATGCCCATAAATTTGTACCATGATGACTGAACATTCACGAACCATGACCAAGTGAACATACACATGAGTAACTACCATTTACATCACGGTTGTGACATTTATGTCATAGTTGTTACTTCAATCACGATTCAGACACAGGCATGACATGGATTGTATGCATATTAATCATGGTCGTGACAACTTGGTCACGGGCCGTGACGAAAACATTGACCGACCGTTACCAGCATTCAAGGACACCTGACCATTCCCCAACCATCACGGTCTTAAATACGAGTCACATAGAAGTCACGCTCATGACCCTATATAACACTAGATGTGATCTCCTCCCTCTTCATCACATCGAAAAGTTTTTTCTTCTCTGATGTTTCTCTCAATCGGCGACAATTTCTCCTCACGATCAATGCATCTACATCCATCATCCACACCGGCAACCATATCTTGCGACATTGCCGACAATCTAGCTCTAGTTCCACCAGATTTTCTAGCGAAGTTCGTGCTATGATGTGCAATGATCGATTGCAACTTCATCGACAACCTCCATATTGGCGACAGGGTCGTGAAACCACTTTCATGGACCGTGACAATTGTGATGAGTAAGGAAGACAAAGAAGATGACATTCACAGCTCTTCTGCATCGACTTTGCACGGTCGTGACTCCCCAATCACGGACCGTGACACTTTCTTCTACAGCATAATTGATCGACTAATCACGGTCGTGATTCCTAAATCATGGGCCATGATCTCCTGAAGCATACCTGTCAACTTCTTTTAGTCACAACTGTGACCATCTCTTCACGCCCGTGATCGAGCTGCTAGAGCCCTTTTTCCTCCTCTCTTTTGCATATTTCCCTATAGATCAGAGGAAGAAACAAAGGGTTCTGAGGATTACTAGTGCAAAGTAGTCACCCACACCATAAGAGGAGCTGATTTCCCTTCCAGATTCAGTCCGCTACCAGAATAATGACATGAAGGTGAAGTACAAAGACCTTTCTTTCTTGGAGACAACGCCAACTCACTTCCCCATGAGGAGACCATGGAGATATTTGGGCTGCTAGGTGATATATGACAGATGTTCGACAGGATTGGCATTGCTCACTTTCTTGGACGGTCCTAGGACACATATAAGCAGCCAACCTAGGAGTTTCTCAGCAGTTTCAGGACTATCAATCTAGTGGGCGACGAGTACAAACCGACAAAATTTGACTTCTAGCTCTGAATTAAGAGGTTTTCTCTCTCCTTGAATCAATTTAATGATATTTACCAATTTCCACATGGAGGAGAGAGATGTGTTCCACGGGACTTCTGTTGAATCTAGGATCCCGAGAATGTTTTGAATGATCACAAATTTGTAAGTGAACTCAGTGTGTACTAATGAACTTGTTTGAGCTGATTTATGTAACAGGATATAGACAAGTTCAGTACAACGGTCGACCTGAGCTAAAGGAATGGACGACCACTGCACACGTAATACACATCATGAAGAACCATATGTGTGCAGTGGGCGTCCTAAGGATATAAGCGGTCAACCAGTTGCAGGAGGAGGAGGTCATATGAGCATAAGTGGAACACATACGGTCGACCAAAAATATGGAGAGGTCGACCAGTATAAGT
>LTAE01009697.1:0-18115 GCA_001647135.1 Pontederia paniculata
TACTTGCATTAATGTCTAGTTTTCTGAGAGAGATAATTAGGTCTTTAGTGCAGAGTATATATTGTAATCCCAAGAGTCTTGGGAAGTAACTTTGGCAAAATACTGAGCGAGTGCTTTAAGTGATAGAAAGTCTTAGTTCCCCTGTTGTGATTCGAGTGAAGAATCCAGGATAGAAGGGACCAAGAATTCTTGAGATTTGTAAGAGGTTGTCTCCTTATCCTCGTGCAAGAAAGGAGAAGTTTGTAAGGGAGCCTTCGCCCTTGAATAAGGAGTTAGTGATCTCCGGAGATCTCAACTGTGAGAAGACCGGAGCGGGGACGTAGACCTGGAGCTTGGCTGATCCTCGTCAACAGACCTTGTGTTTGTGTGCTTTTTTTGTTTTTCTCTACTCTCTCTCTCTCACTCTTATCTATCTAGCCTTTGCACTTATATGCTTCTGCTAAACATACTCGAACAAATCTAGCATAACATAAGTGGCTAAAATTTTATACACCAATTCACCCCCCCTCCTTTTGGTGCCATCCAGATCCTACACAGCCAAGGTTGCCCCCACCACTACCACCAAGAAGATGAAGACCACTCCAGCAAAAGCTATCCCCACCTCCATTCCTGCTGAGCCTCCAGCTCCCTCCATCCCCAAGGAAGCTGCTACTTCAGTTGCCCCCACCCTAAAGGGAGCTGAAGCCACTCAAGCTACCCTTGATATGTACGCCTACCGGATGGCCAAGCTGAATACACTACCCTCTACCATCCTAGGTCACAACATCAGGCTGATGAAGGAGAACAAACAACTCAAAGGTCTTCTCCAGTCAATTGCAGACAAGTTGGGAGTCACTGAAGCTGGACCCAGCTCCTCAACCGCAAAGCCTTAACATGTTTCTCTCACTCACTTAGATCAACACTGAGGATAGTGTTGAATTTAAGTTTGGGGGAGCCAATAGTATGGTCACTCTTCTCAAATTCCAACTCATTTGAGTTACCATGCCTACTTTTTGTTTAAAACTCAATTAAATATGTCTAGAAATTTTGAAATCATCCCTTTTTGCAACATAAAAACATTCTCATATGCCTTCTCTTCCAATCACATTATGATTTTGGCATACATATTCATGCTTACTAAACTCAGGTTAGAAAGCATTATGTAACCTTAGTATCTTTACACTCTCGGCCCCAATTTGTTAGAATCTTTGGTCATTCCTAAACTAGATGATACCAGAAAACATAATTGCCCCCAAGTAGAACCAAAGCTCATAGCACCTGTGATGATACCCTGTTCATGCTACTCTCTAGTCTTTTACAATCCTCGCGTTCATTGTTGGTTTATTCTCAAGCAACATATGTATATATTCTTCCATAAAGAGGGTTAGTAACCCCATTTGGAAAAAAAGAGAAAAGAATGAGTTAGTAATCCAGTCTAAAAAAAAGATAAGGATTAGTAATCCTACCTGAAAAAGAAAAAAAATTGGGTTAGTAACCCAATGCGAAAATAAAAGAAAAAAAGAAGAAGGGTTAGTAACCCATTTTTGCTTGTGATTAAACTGACATCATTTCTATTTCTCATCAAGGATTGTGAGTCTAGAGAGAGGGTTTGGGAAGGGATTATCCAATTTGCATCTGTAGTTGTGCACTAGGCTTGAGTGTGAGTGATTCTAGGAGGATGCTAATTGCCTAAAAAATTGCATGAATGACTGGGAGATCTAACCAATTGGGGGAGCTGTGTAAGTTATTACAGGTTCATAGTGTGGCCGATTTGAAATGCTATTTATTTGGCCTTAAATTTTTCTAATTCTTTGTTTTTGCATAAGCAAAAGCTCAAGTTTGGAGAAATCATGATGACAGAGAATTCACTCTCCATTTTTATATGCAAAGATTACACTTTTTCATGAAATTATACATCTTTACATATATTGCCACACCTTTTTACAACATTTGCACAATTTGAAATTCCCTGTGCACAAATACACATTTTCTCCCATGACTCTTTTTAGTAAAGTTTTGAACGACTGATGCTTGATTTCTCCTACAGGAATGTATCCCAAGCCTATAGACATGTGTGATGGAAACTGTACATGGGGGCACTTGCTCTGAAAACTAGACCTGGGATACCTGCTGCCACTACGTGCCAAAAGCTGCTAGAAGACAAAACACGAAATAGAATCTGCATATTTCTCTGCCAATTTTTGTGGTCCAAATTAGGAAGGTTCCTTGACAGTTTTTAGGGAATATTGGTAGGGATGTGAAAGGGAAAAATGACATTCAAGGATTGGACAAGAGAAGGAGGATAAAAGGGCAAAATGAAGGAGGAAAGAGGGTTCAGTTCTGCATCCGGAAGGAGGCATCGAATGGAGCTGGTGCCATTGTGAGAAAAGAAGAGAACCAAAGGAAGAAGGGGGTTGTCGTGCTGAGATTTGGGAGTATCATTGGTTTATGCTTGGTGATTCTTACTTGTATTAATATCCAATGATGAACTCTTGTATTAAGTTAGTTGTAATGTGCTTGATAGCTGTTAGAGGCTAAACGATTAGGTCTGGACATGAGATGATTTGAGAACACCTACTTGCCATATGAACCTATCTTTTAATGCATTCATGTTTCCATTCGACTTTCCAATTTTTCCTTTTGTTGTGTGCATTGTATACATGCTGATTTTTATGTTGTGAATTGCAAACTATTAATTCCATGGAGGTTGGGATCCGATAGGCTCAACTCATTCCATTTGGGAACATATAGTTTGTAGTTCTTACTATTAATGCTTTGCACATTTGAATTCGAACATCGTGAGCTATTTGATATTTCGTCCCCGATGGAAGGTTGGGATCCGAGAGGCTTAATTTTCTCTATCAAAGTAGAGTAGTAGCTAGTTCTTATCTTTGTATCTCATATCTACGAGGGATCGGGATCTGAGAGGCTTGAATCCTTCGTCTAAGGTATTTGTGGGGGACTGAGAGGCTATCTCATATCTAGGGGAGATTGGAGAGAGGTTATCTATGGAATTCAAGAGAGTTATGTGAGAAACTTCTAGGGATTTAGGTTTAAGTCTTGACTGCGAGAGTAGCTAGGTTTAATTTCTTAATGTCTCAAGTCGACATTATTCGAGTTTCACATGTTCATTAGCAAGTAGGATTCGAAAATAATTCACATGTCCCGACTATTTTCCCTATTTAAGTGATTCAATTTCCTTCGTGTTGGTTCTATTTCTACCCATTTTAAATCTAAAAACACCAAAAATAATTGTTCACTTATCTTTTCAGATTTTAGTTCTAGTTCATCTAATTTTGTGAATAAAATATTTCTCTCCTTGATTTCGGTTCGTGGTAGAATAGAGAGGTTGAATTATGAAATTCTAATTTCCATATGGATTCGACCCTAAAATACTACAAGGATAACCGTATACTTGCGGTTGGAGTTGTGTGTTTAGGTTAATTTTTAAAACTTGTTGATTGTTTATTTCTATCCAGGTGCCCCCAGGTCCAGAACTATCAAGCCTTGACATTCTGAAATTTGATATCACCTTTATTTTTCACACATGATTTTACTTCGTCAATGTTACTATGAATATCTGATGTACAGTGAAAAATAAATATATTTCAAGTTGATACAATAGCTTTTTCTTGTTACTCCAATTGACATTTTTTAATTTGGAAAACTTATTTAAATTTGTAGAATGTTATGTGATCATTAAACTTGTATAGCATGTAATTTGAATTATATTAACAAAGTGTTCTTACATTTGAAAAAATATTTTTGTCTATAAAATAATGGTGTCTTTGCTAATGACACATTAAATAATGTTCTTAAGAATGCTTGATAGTGATACATTTAATAGCATCTTTATACTTGAGTCGCTTGAAGTTGATATTTAATAATGTCTTTAAGTTATGATACTTGTTGATGGCACATTGAATTTCTTCCTTATGATAGCAACACTTGCCAAGAACACAACATAAATTTGTGTTGTAATATTAATGATGCTTATTAAGGACATATTTAGAGGTGTCCTTTTGTTAGTGACACTTACTTATAACATAGTTAAAGGCGTCCGTACATTATGGACACTTACTAACGACACATATAAATATGTCTTAATATTTACAACGATGCATATAATTATGTCCTTAAGGTATCAAATGCTTAATAAAAATGCAATTTTTAATGTCTCAATGTCAGCAATGCTAGATAGAGACACATTTATTTGGGTCCTTAACTTTTTTTTTGGACACCAAGTACTGGGGCACTTTTTGTAGTGTCGGTGAATGTGTTAAGGACGCAATTCATCATACTTCAAGTCAAAGTCACCGTCTTTAATGAAGTAAATATGCGTCCTGAGATGATTATTTTGTTGTAGTGATAGAAAAACCAAAAAGAAAGAATACTATTAGTAATTGATCTGATATTGGATGGCAACATGTGATAGATGTGGACAGTAATAGGAGAAAGGCAAAATGCAAATATTATGGTAAAACATTTGGTGGAATTTACCAACTCAAGCATTATTTAGCGGGTGCATGTAAACATGTTGAACCTTATTTTTCTATCAAAAGGAAGTAAAGATAAAAATGCTATCAACCTTATAATTCATTGAATAACACTCTCAACGGAAGAAAAAGGCAATGTATGGTGTGGGAAAAGACTCGAATAATGATAATGAAATGCAAGTTGAAGTGGAACAAACCCAACAGGAAGCATAAAAAGAACAAAGGAAAATTAAGTGGATTATGGAAAAGCAGTTCCTCACAAATTGGCAATTCTAGTCAAACTACTCTCAATCAGATTGTGAAGAAGGATCAAAGAGAGGAAGCATGCAAACAAATTTGCATCTTTTTCTATACAAGTGATATTTCTTTTAATTGTGTGAAAAATCGTGAATTCACTAAAATATTTGAAATTGTTGGTAGACATGACCTTGCTTCAAGTCACCATCTTACCATGAAGTATAAGTGAAGTACTCGAAGAAAAATTAGAGGAAACAGAGAAGGCAATTGAGAAGTACAAGGAGTGAAAAATAGGTTATTTTATTATGTTTAATTCATAGACTGATAAAAAGAGTATGCATTTGTAATTTCTTAGTGAATAGCTCAAAAGCAATATTTTTTTAACTTCTATTGACACGCCAGACATTTCTAAGATGAAAGAAAATATTTTTAAGATGTTAAACAAGGTGGTTGATATTATTGGGGAAGATTATGTAGTACAAGTAGTGACTGATAATGCAACAAACTAGAAAGCAGCTGAAAAATTATAAATGGAAAAAGGAAAGAAGCTATTTTGGACACCTTGTGGTGTTCATTGCATTGACTTGATTTTGGAAGACTTTGAGCAAAAGTTTACAATTCATAAAACAACCATTAAGAAGGCTAAAATGTGTCCTTCATTTATTCAAGAAGCCTTTTGATTAGTATGTTGACACACTTCACAAATAAGAGAGATTTGATAAGTCCTGGGAAGACTCGATTTGCTACTTCATACTTGACTTTAGGATGCCTCCATAAATTCAAAAGTTGTTTGATGATTTCTTCTACTTATGGAAGTCCAGGAAATATGCTTTACATCAAGAAGGCAAAAAAGGTGCATCAATTTGTCATGGATAGTCGGTTTTGGAAGAATGTCAGTGTTTGTCTTAAAGCTACTATTCCACTTGTCAAGGTCCTTCGGTTTATGGATTCAGAAGATATTCCGGCTATGGAATTCATTTATACGGAGATAACATCTGCAAAAGGCAACATCAAAAACAATTTCAATAATGTTAGCAAAAGGTAGCTATTTATTATCTTAAATTAATATTTTGATTTCTGGTTTCTTTTTTATTTTCATTTAAAGATTGTCATTCTAAGTTCTAGATTGTATCTACTAACTAATTGTGTATCTTTTTTATTTGAGTGACGAAAGATTGGATGATCAACTTATTCAGCCGTTGCATCTGGCATCTTACTTTTTAAATTCTAGATTTTCAAGTCAACCAAGATATCAAAATCACAATTTGTGATTGCCTACGAAGTTGGTACCCGATAAAGATGAAAGGACAAAAATAAATTTGTAAATGGATGATTTTCATGATGCAAAAGGCCTATTTGGCATGAAGAGGCAATCATGACAAGGGAGAAAAAACCTCCAAAAAGATGGTGGAGTTCTTATGGAGATCATTGTCCCGAGCTACAACAATTTGTTGTTAAGGTGTTAAGCTTGACTGGAAGTTCATCCAGATGTGAACGCAATTGAAGTGCTTATGGTAAGTTTATTGATCTATTCCATATTTTAAAAATTAATAAATTATTTTCAACAAAATAAGATTGTTTACATCTATTAATATTTATTGTTTCTATGTATATGTTCATACGAAGAAAACAAACCGCTTAAGCCATGAAAAGGTGAGTGATTTGGTTTATGTGATGTGCAACTTGAAGTTGATAAACAAAGAGAAACCAATGAAGGTGGTAAGCTCATTTGACATTGAAGATTTTGATTCAAGCGAAGAATGGGTACAAGATGAACCTAATGAATCAAGTAGAATGTGGATAGGGTTTCATCAATTAAGTGAAGTAGAAGGTGAGGTGAATGTGCTCAAAATGGAGAATGCTGAGAACTCAATCCCTTTGGTTAGTAATGATGATCTTTGTCTTAATATTCAATTTGATGATGAGGGTGCTAGTGAAGATGAAGATGATAAAGTTGGCATTCATATGTCATGTGATGAAGCTAATTGATGTCCTTATATATGGAGTTTAGACTTTAGAGTCTTTTGAGAGTTACTTCTATGAACTATTATTTTGTTAATTATGACATATTATGTATGGACTACGATGGTGTGAGACAAATCGACTATGTTATATGTGTTTTGTGATTGAACTTATGATTCATATTTACCGTGAATTTTTCTAATTAATATTATGATTCTTATCTCTTAACTTGTAAGGTCAGAGTTAGACTTTACAAAGATAGAACTTATCATATTTATGCTTCATATTTTGCCATTTTAAATGAATATTAGTAGCCTTTATAATTTAAATCTTACATGTGTTTATATTTATATTATAGGATTAAGATGGCACCAAGAGGGGGGGGGGCTGAATTGGTGTATTAAAACTTTTATCCTAAGCTATGTTTATGCAGCGAAAATTATCACAAATTGAGAGTAAATAAACAGAAGCACAGAAGGAGACAAACACAAGCAGGTTTGGCGAAGTTCGACCGAACTCCTGGTCTATGTCCCCACTCCGGTCTTCTCGAACTCGAGATCTTCGAAGATCACTAAACTCCTTCTTCAAGGGTGAAGGCTCTCTTATAGCTTGTTTCTCCTTTCTTTACTTTCGAGGGCAAGGAGAGAACCTCTTACAATTGAGTTCACTCTTGAACACTCAATTTACTCTCTTCTATTCTGGATTCTCACTAGTATGCTCAGAAGGAGGAACTTAGGCTTTTCACTCAAGCTTACAAGTTTGCTAAAATAATTTGTCAAAGTTGTCTCCCAACACTCTTGTGACTACACTTTATACTCTCACACGAACGACCTAATTTCTCTCACAGAAAACTAGCCGTTAATGCAAGTACACTACCCCTCAGTCACCCACTTCTACTTCAAAGGTCGACCGCTGCACTGGTGAAGTCGCCTATCAATACTGTCGACTGGTGCTTCGGTCATCCACCACTCACCTTCGGATGCCCATAGTCACAGGCTTCAACCTTTGTTCCTTCTTCTGTCTTTCATAGGTCATCCACATCATTCCTCTCAGCTCTTCGAACGACCTCTGCTTATGTTGAGTTTCCTTGTGAAGCTCCTTCGGTCGTCCACTGATCACACACCAATCCTTCGATCGTCCGATCTTGACTTGAACTCTTTTCTTCAACGCTTCTTTGGTCGTCCACTTTATCTCCCTGAATACTTCGAACGACCTCTATTCTTGAATGCTTATTCTTCCACTTTTTCTCGGTCGTCCATTGTTTCCACTCAGTGCCTTCGGATGACCTATGCTTTTTTACTCAACACTTCAATCGCCCTCTTATTCTTTACTGAATTCCTCGGACGTCCGCATTTTATCTTCTGACAGGCTTGGGTCATCCACTAACATTTCTCAGATACCTCGGACGACCTTTGCTTTTCTTCTGTCAACATCTCAGGTCATCCGCTGCTTTAACTCGGACGTCCAATGTCATTAACATGAATGCTTCGATCGTCTGATGTTCATCTTCGGATGACTCCTTTTCTTTTCCTTTGCTATTGCATTCCTCTGATTGTCCACTGCTTTATCCAAGACTTCTCGGACGACCTTTGTCCAAGTCATAAATACTCTGGTTGTCTATTGTTCATCTTCAGATGACCTTTCTTTCTTTACTCCTACTTATGTACTCAACTGGTCGTCCACTGCTTTGACTCTTAAGGTTTTGGACGACCTTTCTCTTTATCGAGAGTACTTCGGTCGTCCGCTCAAATCTTCGGACGACCTCTCTTTACTTGTACATTTTTCTGGTTGTCCACTGTTCTAACTTTCAAGTTCTCGGACAACCTAATTTTCTTTCTGAGGTTCCTCGGTCGTCCACTATTTCCTCCCTGAAAACTTTGAACGACCTCTCATGCCTTCATTAAGAAATGGCTTTCCTCTTTCCCCTCATAGGGCGTCCAATTAATCCTTGGGGCACTCGTTCTTCAACCTTCGTACTGTTTACTTCAAACCTTCGGTCGCCCACTCATTTCAAGGGGCGACCTTTCCTGCTTGACTGTGTCTTCGGTCGTCCATCATTCATCCTTGGTCGACCGCTCAGTACTTAGCTTCATATCTTCAATCTTTACTCCATACTTCGGTCGACCTTTTTCACATCCTTAGGACGACTGCTTCATACTTAGGATTTTTCTTCAAGTCTTCTCAGTACATAGGTCGTCCACTTTTCAACTTTGGTCGACCTATTTTCTGATTGAACATAAAAATCTTTTCTTTTGCAGAACAAATCAAAGATCATTAGTACGTACTAAGCTTTCTCACAAATTTGTGATCACCAAAATAATCTTGGGATCCTAGATTCAACAATCTTCCTCTTTTTTATGATTACAAAATTATGAGGAGTGAACTTAGGGTTAGTTTTAATAGAAAATTATATAAAAATCCAACTAACTAAAAAAGCTCCTCCTCAATCATATATATCTTATTTTCAGGCATTTCTCCCCCTTAACACATGCATACATATTTATGATATACGAATCAAAATCATTTAGCCATTCATTTTAGCACTCATCACTGAAAAACATACTTCAAAAATTATCTTTGCAAAACAAATTCAAAAACACACTCATTTCATTTCTGAAACATAGAGTATCATACATTAAGATCATTCAGACTCAAAATGTTTACATACACATATTTGTCTACAATACAAATCTATCTATCTATCTATTTCTTTTTGTCCTTAGCCTTCCTTTTGAAGTTTTTTCCAAACTATTTTTTAGGAAGGGAAGGTGTTGAACTTTCAGCTATATCCTTAGTTGCATTTGTTGTTTCTTCTATAATTTTGTTTATTGCATCTGTCAATAGACTATTAATTTCACTCTCTTGTTCAGCAAACAATTTTTGAAATTCATCTTCAATCCCATTTCCCTCAGTTGTTGCTTTAGCAGTACTTTGACCAGCTTGCATTTCAATAATGGCTTGGCCCACTTCTTCTTCTTCTCCAAGATTACTCTCTTGACCAGCTCCAGTTCTGTGAATATCAACATCTTCCTCTCTAGCACCAACTTCCCCTTGAACTTGAAGATCAGCTCCATTTTCTTCTTCTTGATTATCTCTCTTATTCCTATGACTCTCACTTTGAGCTTCTTCTTCAAGGGGTTGAGCCTGAGCCTCTTCTTCAAGAGGTTCACTTCTCTGATGTTTTTCTTCTTCTGGAGGTTCTTCACTCCTCTGATTTCTTTCTCCCCTTTGTAATTATCAGAAAAGGGAGTTTCATAGGGGTCATACCCTGTGGCCCTCATGAACCCATCCACTGCATCCCAATGGCGACAAGCTTGATTGTGATGAACAGCTATGTGTTTACCAACTTCATTACTCTCAAACTGCTTATCACTGATCTTCTGTAATAACTCAAGAGCTTGACCTACCTGTGTAGACATTGTGCTTAGTTGGGTTGACATAGTGTCCACTTTGGGGCACAGTGAAGCCCAATCTTCTCTACTTGGAGGCCATGTGACTGAGAATATGGAGGCTCCAGCAGATGTAGAGGGTGTCCTAAGTGGCTGAGGAATTGATTCAGGATTTTATGTTGCAGAGGGATCTCTAGTGGCTTCAGGGTCCTTATTTACAGTATCCTGATACTCATATGTAGGTGGGTATTCATTATTCTAAGGAGTATCCTTGGTAAGTCCTTTTCTAGTCATTTTAGCAAACAGAAGTCTAAGAGTTTTGCGAACCATAAAGGTGATAAGATTTCCATAGTAGAGTCGAGCCCTTTTGGTCCATTTAGAATGCACTTTCTCTTTGATTTTGATGAGTTGATACATAATCAGATTTCCTAGTGAAATTCTAGGGGCTGCATGATCTACAAGACGTGCAATGACAGCTAGATCAAGGATATTTACTCCTATGTAATGACCAACTCTAGGAAGTACAACATGTGTGATTATGTGATGGACAACTTTCATGACAGGTGATAGATACTTATGGAAGGATCCTTGAACAAAAGTATTTGTTCTTCCTCCACTCACAGCTAGTGCAGCTTGATTCTGAGTGTAGGTGGTGTGAAGCTAATGCATTGGAGTAAGCTTTAAGTGAGGGAAACCAGGAATATCAAGGATCTCATTTAACTTGGATTCTATCATGGAAAAATGTTTGCCATGCAGATAGGTTTTGATTTCTAGATAAGTGTCATCATAGGTTAGGTTTGCATAAAAAAATTTTACAGCATAGGGATGAACTGGCTCATCAAGGTCAAAGAATTTGATCCAGTCACATTGTTCAAAAGTTTCTTTGAGACAGGAAGTTGAAGACTTTTCCAGTCAATGCAGTGATATTGTTCAACTAAGCATGTTCATCATAGAGAATACTGATTTAGAACCAACTCACTAATGTACTTAGGGTGACAAAAAACTAGGTTGGTTGATTGAGGATTGTCAGTTGTTTGATCATTATCGAGAAGAGGTTCTGATGGGTGGACAGAGGGTTCTCTTGTGTCAACTGTCTCTTGTGGAATGGAGGAATATGGTTCTTCTAATTGTTCTTCTACTTGTTTTCCTTTTACGAGTCTTCATTTTTTAGCTACTTTCTTAAGAGGAAACATGGTTCTAGGTAGACAAGGAGGAACACAAAAGTGAAATTGCAAGGAACCATGAGAGATTGTACTGGAAAGTGTAGAGAAACTTAGAGTAGTGTAGGAGATCGAAAAGATTTGATTTTGTAGAGAACAAACAATATTTACAGCAAAGTTTAAACCTAGTTAGAACTTAGATAGTAAAACCTAGAATTTCAACATTATGATGCATAAAGGTAATATTTTTAGGTTTACCTAGATGTTTGAATCCTCGTATGAGAAGGCTTTGATCGCTTCGAGTTCACTAGGGATTGCAAGAGATTTGAACGAGACTCGGAGGGAAGGAGGCGGAAGAACACGACGGGTCGCCCTTTGAGTAAATTCTAAATATGATGACGGTTAAGGATGACCCACTATATATAGTGTTCTCTACATCGGTCGCCCGAAAGAGATTATAGATCGACCGAAGTAGCAGGGGTGTCATGTTATAGTCAAAGTGGTCGTCTTATGATATCAGTGGACGCCCTTTCCCTGCGTTGATCCTGAGTCATGAATTAACTTCGGTCATCCGAAGTATGGATAATGGACGTCCGAAGTCTGTAGTCCGAAGTATTATAAGGCTTTCAAAACATAGGACGCCCTTTGTTTATAGAGTGGTCGACCAATAAATGGTAGAGTACTTGTATCGGTCACCCAAAGATTTACAGTGGGCGTCCGCTGTTTGGGATCACTAGATATCAACAATGTGTTTTGGACGCCCGAAATACGGGGAGTGAACGTAAGAAGTTTGTGACCACCCTAATACTTAACTACCATATCATTTACTACTCGAGATCCTCCATAGTTTCATTTGGGATAGATATCTAGGAGAAGATAGAAGTTTTTCATGTATGTGTTGTGCAACACAATTAATTTACAACTTTGTTAATTAGTGATACTCACATAAGCAAGTCACTAATAAGTTAAGTTGTTTGTTAAGTTCCTAAGTCCAACATTCCAATTTCTCTCTTTAACATATTGAACATATGTCCTCCCAAGGGCTTTGTTAATATGTCAGCTAATTATCTCTTATTTGGGGCATATTATATAGAGATAGTTTTGAGTAATACAAGTTCTCTAATGAAATGATACCTTAAGTCAATGTGCTTAGTTATGGAATGTTGCACATGATTCTTAGTCATTTTTATAGCACTTGTATTATTACACTTTAATGTCATAGTTTCACATGTTATGTCATAATCTAGGAGTTGTTGTTTCATTCACAACAGTTGAGCACAACAACTTCCAACAACTATATATTCAGCTTCAGCTATAGAGAGTGCAATTAAGTTTTGCGTCTTGCTAGCCCAAGATATTAACGAGCTACCAAGAAAATAACATACCACTAGTGCTCTTTCTATATACTCTACATCCAGCAAAGTCTGAACCAGTGTAGGCATGAAGATCAAATAAAAAATTTCTATCATACCACAATCCTAATTTTGGAGTACTTTTAAGATATCTTAGAATTCTTTTGGTAGCCACTAAATGGGAATCCTTAGGATTGGTTTGAAATCTAGCACATAGACATACACTGAACATGATGTCTAGCCTAGAAGCAGTCAAGTATAGGAAACATCCAATCATACCTCTGTATATTTTCTAATCTACACTTTTTCTTTTTTCATCATTGTCAAGTTTAGTAAGAGTGCTCATGGGAGTAGAGATGGATTTACAATCATCCATTCCAAACCTTACAAGCAACTCATTTGCGTACTTCCCTTGGTTTAGAAAAATTCCATCCTTAGTTTGCTTAACTTGGAAATCAAGAAAGTATGTTAACTCTCCTACTAAACTCATCTCAAACTCTTTATGCATGGGAGTCTCAAATTCTTTACACATTTGAGAATTTGTGGATCCATAGATAATGTCATCCACATATATGTGCACAACTAATATATTATTCCCAAAATGCTTCAAGAATATAGTTCTGTCTACTTTTCCTTTTGAAAACTCATTTTCAAGAAGAAATGTGATCAATATCTCATTACAAGCTCTAGGAGCTTGCTTTAGTCCATATAGTGCCTTATATAGCTTAAATACATGATCCGAGTATTTTGAACTCTCAAAATCTGAAGGTTGTTCAACATAAACTTCGTCATTTATATATACATTTAGAAAGGCTGACTTAACATCCATTTAAAATAATTTGAAATTTCTGAAGCAAGCAAATGCTAAAAGAATTCGAATTACTTCTAAACGAGTAACTGGTGCAAAAGTCTCATCAAAGTCAATTTCTTCAACTTGAGAGTAACCTTTTGCAACCAATCTAGCCTTATTTCGCACAACAACTCTAGTTTCATCTAGTTTGTTTCTAAATACCCATTTCGTTCCAACTATGTGATGATCCTTAGGCCTCTTTACCAAATGTCAAACTTGATTTCTCTCAAAGTTTTTCAGTTCCTCATGCATGACATTTATCCAGTTCGGATCATCCATTGATGTAATTTTGGGTTCTATTTGAGATAAGAAGGCAACAAAAGCACAAAAGTTTCTTAATGACTTTCTTATTTTCACACCTTCATTTATATCTCCAATAATATTATCTAAAGGATNTCTATGATCTTAACCTCTCTAAATTCATCAACAACATCTTTAAAATCATTGAAAATGACATGTATTGATTCCTCCACTACAAATGTTGTATTGTTATACACTCTATAGGCTTTGCTGAAATTTGAGTATCCTAAAAAGAGTGCATCATCACTCTCATCAAATTTTCCTAGCTTATCCAAGGTTCTCAAAACAAAACACTTACAACTAAATAC
This sequence comes from Pontederia paniculata, assembly GCA_001647135.1. NCBI lineage: Eukaryota > Viridiplantae > Streptophyta > Magnoliopsida > Commelinales > Pontederiaceae > Pontederia > Pontederia paniculata. Next base: position 14,034 of record LTAE01009697.1, read on the forward strand.
TCTAAAGTATGAGATATTTGGTCTTTTGTCATATATCATTTCAAAATAGATTTTCTTTTCTAAAGATCTAATCAATAACCTGTTTTGAATATAACATGATGTATTAACAGCTTCTGCTCAAAAATATTTGGCCAACTTGCTTTCATTTAGTAAAGTTCTAGTCATCTCAATTAGAGTTCTATTTTTCCTCTCAACAACTCCATTTTGCTGTGGAGTTCTTGATGTTGAGAATTGATGAATGATTCCATTATTTTCACATAACTTTTCAAACCTTAAGTTTTCAAATTCACCTCCATAATCACTTCGGATCTTGAAGATTTTCATATTTAATTCATTTTGAATGTTTTTTTGCAAATGTAGTAAACATCTCAAAGGTTTCATGCTTATGTGCAAGAAACAAAGTCCAAGTGAATTTAGAATAGTCATCTACAATTACACCCACATATTTCTTACCACCAAGACTGGTGGTGCAGATTGGACCAAGCAAATCAAGATGTATTAATTGTAGAGGTCTACTTATGAAAATTTCATTTTTTTTTATTTGAAGGATGCCCTATGTTGTTTGCCCTTTTGACATGAAGAACAAAAAGTATTTTTCTCAACTTTATTTTTGAGTAAACCTCTAGCAAGATTATGTTTCACTAACTTATGCATGGCTTTAGAGTTTAAATGTCCTAATCTTCTATGTCATAATTCTATTTCATCATGCATAACATTTAAGCATTTGTGATTAGGCAAGTCATCAAAATCAATCACATACACATTTTGATGTCTCAATCCCATATGCAAGATTTTTTCATTATTATCACATATTAAGCATTTGTTTTGTTCAAACTTAATAATGTAGTCTTTATCACATAGTTGACTAATACTTAGCAAGTTATGTTTTAAATTTTCTACTAGTCATACATCTTTTATAACTACATTACCAAGTTTTCCAACGCTATCTTTACCAAGTATTTTTCCTTGGTTGTTATCTCCAAAAGTTACTTTTCCGCTTTGTGTTCTTGTTATGCTCATGAAGTTTTCTTCATTTCCAATTATGTGTCTTGAGCAGCCACTGTCGAGGTACCATCTTGTTGATTTGTCTTTGCTTCTTTTGGTACCCTACAAGAACAATGCAGAATTTATACTTTTGGTACCCAAGATACTTTGGGTCCAGAAATGTTAGTGCTGAAAGTTCTCTTAGGAACTCATACTTGTCTAATATTAGAATGAAAGTTTTTCTTAACCTTACACTCAAAGATATAATGTCCTAAATGACCACAATAGAAACATGTAATTTTTTTTTACATAAAATCACTTATAGCTATGATAAGCATGGACATTTCTATTTTGCACTTGTGTAAATCGTGCATTTCTATTTGCATGCAGAATTTTTGATTTGACAAAATTGTTGTTCATATTTACAGGAGTAATATACGAGTAAGAATGTACATAGTCATTTCTAAAAGTATTCATATAAGCATATTTTAGGTTTCTTTTATACATGAAAGCATAGTTCCTTTGTATAGTATTTTTACTTCTAGTGCTTGCATTTCCCTTTGATGAAAACATAACATTTTTATGAATGAAAGTAGGCTTAGTGCCTATAGCAGTTTTAACCTTAAGGTCCACAATGTTTTTTATCTTTAGCAATAGAGCTAGTAGAAGCAGTCCTAGTCTCATTCATATAAGTAGAGGTGCTAGGTAAATTTGGATCAAAAGAATGTGAAGTTTTTACAAAAGTAGTCGTTTGAGATACATTATCACTAAAAGAATCAAATCCTAATCATTTTTTATTCAAGGGACTTTTGCTGGGACAACATTACATCTAGCATCTTTTCACCATAAGAAAATGTTTTGAACTTATTTTTAACATTAAGTAGTTCTAGCTTCAAGGAACTAATTATTTTAACATGCTTCTCTAAGTTATCATTATTTGTTAACACTTTGACATTCAAATCCGAAATTTGATTTCAAAATCAGAATTGTTTTTCTTCAACTTATTGTTTTCTTGAATAAGATTGTCATTTTTCCTTTTCAGGATAGAGTATTTTTTTATCAGAATATTAAACTTTTTATGCATATCAAACATAATATCTTCATCATTATCACTATCACTGTTATTCAATTGAGTAGAAGATACCTCATCATCTGGCATGAGGCACAGTAATGCTTCTTCTTCCTTTTCGGAAGTTGTCCCTTCAGCTTCACTATCTTCATCACTTGAGTTATCCCAAATGACTTTTAGTGTTTTTTCTTCTTGTAGTTTGAGGAGTATTTCACCTTGTTCTTCTTGTTCAAAGTTGAATGTCCAAGATGTTGCACTCATAGCACTTTATCCTTGACTTATAAACTGGCCCCTTTTTCTTTGAGTCTCTCTTCTTCTTTGAGATCCTCATGAATTTAATGAGCCTATTGGCATATAGGGTCATCTTCTTCTCATTGAAATCTGCATCACTTTCATCAGATTCTTCGGGTTCATCTTCATTGTCAATCTTTTTAGATTTTAGAGCCAAGGCCTTCTTCCTTGAGCTTGCTTCCTCTCTTTCTTCTTCAAGTGACATCTCATAGGTCAAGAGGGATCCTATGAGATCATCAAAGTCAAGCTTGTTCAGATCTTGTTGTCCCTCAACCACAGTCCTCTTCATATGCCATTTTGGTGTCAAGGACCTGAGGAACTTCTTCACTTTCCGAGCATTAGACTTTGGGTTGCCCAAGGCGGCTAACTCATTCACAACATCATTTAAACGAACTAGCATACTATTTATATATTCATTATGTTTCATTTTAAATAAATCATACTGGTGATTTAAAATGTTTAGTTTCGATTCTTTAACTTTTTTAGTCCTTCCATGAGTAATTATAAGTTTTTTCAAAATTTCATTAGCACTAGTACATGAAGCTATTCTATTGAAATATGTTTGACCTAGTGCACAATAGAAAACATGTTTAGCTTTCCAATCTAACTTAATTAAGTTCGTAGTCGCAGAATCCAACTCACTACTAGAAAGAGGAACATGAACACCATTTACTATTCTAGTAGGCAATTTAAAATCATTTTCAATTACACCCCAAATGTCACTATCCATAGAACATACATAGGTTTGCAATCTAATATTTCAATAGGAGAAGTTAGATGCATTAAATAGAGGAGGTCTAGAAGTAGATTGTCCCTCACTTAGGGTAAACCGTCTGATGTCATTTTAGCTCTAGATTGTTAGATCTATATGAGATTTGTGAATAAGTACAAATTTGTGAGCAACCGAAGCTTTGATACCAATTGTAGGATTAAGATGGCACCAAGATGGGGAGTGAATTGGTGTATTAAAATTTTTATCATCAATTATGTTTATGCAGCGGAAATTATCACAGATTGAGAGTAAATAAATAGAAGCACAGAAGGAGACAAATACAAACAAGTTTATTGGCGAGGTTCGACTGAACTCCTGGTCTACGTCCCCGCTCTGGTCTTCTCGAAGTCGAGATCTCCGGAGATTACTAAACTCCTTCTTCAAGAGTGAAGGCTCCTTTACAGCTTGTTTCTCCTTTCTTTTCTTTCGAGGGCAACGAGAGAACCTCTTACAATTGAGCTCACTATTGAATACTCAATTTACTCTCTTTTATTATGGATTCTCACTAGAATGCTCGGAAGGAGGAACTTAGGCTTTTCACTCAAGCTTACAAGTTTGCTAAAACAATTTGCCAAAGTTGTCTCCCAAGACTCTTGGGACTACACTTTATACTCTCACATGAACGACCTAATTTCTCTCACAGAAAACTAGTTATTAATGCAAGTACAGTACCCTTCACCTACCCTTAGGTCGCCCGCTGCACTCGTGAAGTCGCCTGTCAATACTGTCGTCTGTTGCTTTGGTCATCCACCGCTCACCTTCGGACGTCCACAATCACAGACTTCAACCTTTGATCCTTCTTCTATCTTTCATAGGTCGTCCACAACATTCCTCTCAGCTCTTCGGACGACCTCTGCTTTAGTTGAGTTTCCTCTTCAAGCTCCTTCGGTCGTCCACTGATCACACACCAATCCTTCGGTCGCCCGATCTTGACTTGAACTCTTTTCTTCAACGCTTCTTTGGTCG
>LTAE01009698.1:0-32299 GCA_001647135.1 Pontederia paniculata
GAAGAATATAAACAAATAAAATAGAAAATAGATGCATGCTATATGAAAATGACTCTAAATAATGTCTAATGCAAGTCCTAAAATATGCTATAAAATGCATGCATCAAAATGCTGAACACGCAAATCAAAATGCTAGCAAGTGCACTAGTCGAACAAGTAATAAAGTGTAAGAGTAGAGTTGTCGATCCCATGAGGAATTATATAACTACCTAATTAGAAATCTGGGCTAATAGGAGATAACATTGGTTTAGAAAACTAATACTATAACTATAAGTAAAATACTATAACTATAAGTAAATAATAATACTAATAGTGCACTTGAGAGATATCAGACGAACTAGCAAGAAATCACAAAAATACATAAACCATCATTCATGAATTAGAACACGAGATCAAGTTGGTGATTATCGTGAAAACCAAAAGAGTTAAGCGGACTAGATTAAAAACAAAGGATTCACAAATATTCCGACAATAGGAGTTTAGTCGGACATCCTCGGGTCAATAAACATAAATTCAAAACATAATATGACCAACATTGTTTTGCCAGTAACAAGATAAAACGCAAAAGAAAAGTCTATCTCCAACGTCGTCATCCCCCCCCCCCTCACTCGATGTTCTTTGTCTCCTACTTAAAGAGTCTTCTGCCTTCCATCCCCCTAAGTCGTTCTCCGGGCTGATAGTTATCTTCGCAAAATCAGGAAAGAAATCTGGGTTGTTGTGTCAGGTAAGCCCTTGCTCCGCAAAATCCGCTTAATCTCCGAGTGTGCTGTTCATCCCGGACCTAGTTGTAACAAAATAAGAAAGAATTCAAATTTCAAATATTTAAGGTGCACAAAATATGAAAGTTAGTTATAAATCCTCTCAAATCAGGCCAAAATCTCGAAATTCAATTATTAATGTGCTGGATCTTTTAAATATGAAAATGAATATAAATCAAGCAAATATTATTTTCAAAAACAGAGATCCGGGCTTGCTTTTGATAGTTTGGGCTTGGCTTTTGGGTATAGATTTTCTTGTCATAATATTATATTATTTAGTTCAAATGTATATGATAAACTTCGAGTTACAATAAATTGTTTTGATATATTAATAAGACGTTTCAATGCTATATGATAGAAATATTACGTGACCTTATAATATTAATTATTATATGATAGAATTTCTATGAATTGCTAAGTTGATAAGGACTTATTTATATAATATATTTTGCAAATATTGCAAACATGATTCTACAAGTTGTGAATTAGTTAACTATAATTATGTTATATGAGTTATATGTATGCTTCATTTTAAAATTATATTATATTTAATTATCATAGTTTATGCATTTTTTATCTCTATATATGAGTCTTTACTCATGAAAATTATGCATATATATACATATGTGTATGTATGCATATGCATATGTTTCCCTGTGGATCCTGCAGATTGATGGAGGTTGGTGGATGCTCGTGATATGAGTTGGCACATGGAACTGGGTCTTGAAGAATTTGCAATTATTTTGTACCATAATTATTTATTGTATAGGTATATAAAAAAATCAAATCTTATTTTTAGGTAAGTTTTTAATCATGATGAAAAGATAGAGATAACGATCGATATCTTGAGTTAATAATTTTTGTTCGTCGCTTTCGTTATCTCGAGGTTCGGGGCGTTACACCATAGGTTAATCCCATTTGTAAACCCACATTTAGTATTTTGCATTGCTCCAATGGACTATACCCGAAGAAGGGTCATGGAGATCCTTGATGTCCTCCCTACAAGAGACTCACTCATAGTTTATAATTATTTAATTATAAATAAATGTTTTCTTTTGTCCGACAACATAACCTAATTAAGAATGAACATTATTAAATATCAGTGTTCCTTTACATGTGATTTCTTCTCTTTCACCCATTTTTTGCAACAAAGTGTGGAAGCAATATGAAGTTTTGATACCATCTTTAACAAACTCATAATATATCAATATAGTATACATAACGATTTTGGTAAAAAAGTATATATTACCTAGTAATTTTATTTATAAGTAAAGATGAATCTAAATAAACATGGCACATTATTATCAATAGAAAAAAATGGTACATTATTCTCAATAGAAAAAATGGTAATGCACATTATTGATAATATAATAAGTGACCAATTTTTGTTAATATAGATTACCTAGTAATGTTGACAGATAATGCAATAAACGCTTCCTATGAATCATAATTTATAAATTAAAGAGAATGTGCGCGCGCGCACACACACACGCGCGCGCGCGCACACACACACACACATATATATAAATATATATATATATATATATATAAAGGGTTTAATGCACCTACTAAGCCCTTAATTCTTAATAGGGATGTTGAGCATATCATAATCACCCAATACATAATCAATGGTGGATAATTTTGGGAAATCTTGATCATATATATATAAGAAGATAGACAATCAAAATTGTGAAAAAAGTTGGAGAATGTATGCACATGTATGTATGTATGTATGTATAAGGTTAATCATATGTGCTTGGTTACTTGATGTGTGACAACTATTGGACAACTCCTCCATGATGCAATCTTTGAGCGTGTTCAAACGGTGGAATGAAATCAGAAGGTGAAACAAGGTGCCTATAAATTGCTCCTTATAGCGAAATATATAATGGTGGAGCTAGAACTTTTATCGGTGGATGTATAATTATTTATATAATTAAATAAATTATTTTGATTATTAATAATAATTTTCAATTGTAATGTTTAGTTTTTTCATTTAAGATACTAAAGAAGGAAAAAGAAAAAAGTGCATTTCATAATATGAAATGACACTAATACATAATCTAATAAAATAATTTGAATAATGAAATAATAAAATTTGACAATGATGAGATATGTTTTCATAATGGACATTATGTTCTCTTTAAATACTTTTACAATCCCATTATAATGATAAGATAATGTATTTACAAGATAATATGTTGAACTATTAAATAAAATATACAGTGCAAATATGTAATGTGGCATAGACAAGTATTATTTTTATGAAATAATATAAAATTTGAGCAAGAATTGACTGAAAAAATGTGGAAAAATATGTCATTCACAAACATACTTATATGCATATGAACATATAATTATATTTATATGATGTATTCATAGACTAATAAGTAAAAATGTATAATGTAGTATATATATAAGTACTATTATTAATGAACTAATGAATTTTTATAATAAAAATAAAGTGATATTTTATAAAATAATATAAGATGATATTTGAGCAAAGTTAAATGATAAGTAGTAAAAAAAATAAAAAGGATGCATGTAATATAGCAAAAGAATAGATTTTCATGCTATATTCATAAACTAATAAGTATGAATGTATATTGTAGTATAAATCAATAATATTGTTAATGAATCAATAAATAATAATATAATAAAATATGTAATGTAACACCCAACAAATTCAAAGAATTAAACATAATTAAGGAAAGGTCCAAGAAGGATCATGTTCAACCATAACACGAGTGCGCTCTCTCTCTCTCTCTCTCTATATATATATATATATATATAAGGCATATTAGCGTGCATACACAAATTGTGTATTCACCGTGCATGCACACACTATGGGCCTTTAGATTAGTATCACTTTCAATTTAATGGTCCAAAACACAAATAATATGCATCGTTAGGTTAAAATGATACAGATCCAAAGGTCCAGAGTGTGTGTATGCACGGTGCATACACATTTTCGGTATGCACGCTAATATTTATATTTATATATATATATATATATATATATATATATGAACTTGGAGGATTAGAAGAGGAGGAAGATCACGAAGGAGGATCAATGACGAGGATCGAGGAACAAAAAATGAGAAATGAGGAAGACTAACAAATGCAATCAAAGTATGTAATTATGAGGACCAACTTAGGATTTTCCATACAAAAACCTAAGTATGCAATCAAAGTATGTAAGTTTGTAGAATCAAAACCATACAAAATATGTAATGGTAGGAAGCCCGAATTGGGTTATCTCCAAAAATGGAAATGTAAAATGCATATTTTAAATCTTAGCTTAGAGACAAGTTGGACTTCAGGACAGTGACATGCATGTTTATAGGATATAGTCATAAATGCAAAGGGTATAGATTCTTCCATGGAGAAAGATGTCTTATTAAGACTCGAGATGCAACTTTTCTTGAAAAGGAAAAAGAATAGGTTCCTGAAGAAAAGGACAATGAACATTTATAATTGGGGATAATGAATTTGACTTCTTATGAAGACACATTGGATATAAGTCCAATAGTGAGAGATGATAATATATAGGATGTCATACCTTAAGAAGTGGATGAACTCATACAACCCAAGAGTATAACCGACAACAAGAGGCCCGAGATGGAATCTGCATATTTTGATGACTATTATCTGTACGAATGCGAGAATTCATGTTACACTATTGATGTTGATATAGAGGATAATAGATATCATATTTCTTATGATGAAGCAATTGCTTTAGGAGAATTAGAATCATGGTTGATCGCCATGAAAGATGAGTTAGACTCCATTGATCGCAATGGTGTATGAGCATTATATGACTTTCCAGAATGTCGACTATTCATAAGAAACAAATGGATATTCAAGAAGTATCATGTTGTTGGTACTATTGACGAGTACAAAGTCATATTAGTTGCCAAAGGTTATACCCAGAAAGTCGTAATTAATTTTTTACGAATTTTTTTTTATTATCTAGTAACTAAATTTGCCTATGTTTATACCCAGAAACTCCGCCTATGTTTATAGTCGGTCCCAAGCCCGGATAAAGGAGGAGGGTTGTGTTAGGCCTCGACAGCTAACGTAAAATCTCGTCGAATCTCATGAACATGGATCAACGAATACATTGTTGTTGTTGTTGTATCTAGTAACTAAATTTGCATCGACATTGTCATATTACCGGTAGTCACATATATGAATTTGGAGTTATTCCAAATTAATGTTAAGAGTGCCTTCCTGAATGGAGAATTGAGTGAACACACACACACACACATGCAAAATCCTGATGATTTTCAAATGTAAAGTTAGGAGAATAAGGTTTACAAATTGAAAAAAAAATATTATATAACTATCATCACGTTGATGATACCAATAGTTTCATGTGACAATTGTCCAATTTGGACCGTTGTGTGCATATCGAAAAGAGAGGGAGCAAGTTTGACGTAATATCATTTGTATGATGTTGACATTTTGCTCATCGAGAATAATATCACAATGCTCAATGAAATAAAAGAGAAATTGTGCAAGTAATTTGAAATGAAGAACATGAGAGAAGTATCATATGTTCTCGAAATTCAAATTACTCGAAATAAAAATTCAAGGACATTGAGTTTAAGTCAAGAATAATATCTCAATAAGATACTAAAATAATTTGGAAATGCAGAATAACACTATAGTAGTGACACTGACTTTGATAGAAAAATGACTTTGCAAGAGTCAATGTCCTAATGTTGGACAAGGGCCCTCAAATGTTTCATATGCACAAACGGTAGGTTGTTTGATGTTTCGCAATGTTGTGTACAAGGTTTGATTTGGCTTTTCTTGTATGTCTGGTTAGTAGATATCAATGTAACTTCGAGAAAACACATTGAAAAGTCATTAAGAGGATAATTAAATATCTCAAAAGCATCATACAACTAAAATTAATTTATCAAGATGATTCATTTGAGGTTGTAGGTTATTCATATGCGAATTTTGATGAAGATATTTATGATAAAAAATTCACATAAGATACCTTGTTCTTGTTGGATTGTGTAGTTTTTTTTCTTGGAGTAACAAGAAACAAATGATGTGTGGTTAGACAAACACAAGAAGCTGAACACATTACCTGTAGTATGATTATCACTCAAGCAGCATGGATTAGATGTTTTTTTATAACTTGGACTCAATTTGGTCAATGAATCATTGCATATGTACTATGATAATCAAGTAGCAATAAGCTTGACAGATAATGGAGCAAATAGTTCTAAAAGAAAATATATAGAGATCGAGTATCACTATATACATGATATAGTGAAAGTGAAAAAAGCAACTAATATACATGCGTACAAATGATACGTTCGCTGATTTACTAATAAAGATAATTTCAACGAGAATATTCATTAAACACATCAATTTAGTGAGACTCAAGAATAATTGAGTTAGATTGAAATTTTATGAATAATGAACTTCAAAATTATATCTCAATTTGCACTACACGAATAGTGAAAGTGTCAAAGTTGCATGTCCACGTAGGTCAAATGGGAGAGGTTGGTTTAAGTGGCCTCTATGGATATCTAGAGGAACCCAGATGAATCCATCGTCGAGCGGATCGATTCATGCGGGCACGTGCCGAAAGAATGCGGCGAGGACCGTGTCGGATAGGACAAACTCCTTGGCTACACATTATGCCTATAAATGCTCGACATAAGAGCGGGAGAAGCCATTGGTTGGGATCCCCTAATCGCATTATTCTCTACTTCTTTTCCATTCACCTCCATTATAGACAGATTCGGCTCCCTACAAAGGTTAATGTTGTGTGCTATCTGTTTGCGAGTAATTTTCATGAAAGGTCCCTCAACTTTCCCCTATTCCCATTTAAGTCCCTCAACTTTATTTTGTAAAAACATGATCCCTTATCTTTTAATTTATAACAACATAGTCCACACTACTGGCAATAGCAGGTTTCCCGGTTTCTTTGATGATTTGGCATCCTAATAATATAACATATATTAAAAAACTAATAAATGTAATAATGAAACACCTAATAATCAATTTTAAAAAATAAAAAATTGGGAGTCGTCTGCCTCCTAATCTCTCGCCATGTTGGTTGCCTATGGAAAATTGGAAATAGAGGAAGGAGCAGCTTGATCTCTCATGAAGCTTAAGAGGAAGATATTCCAATTTACGTCATCTATAAATTCGCATAGGAGGTGGGCGAAACACTTTCGCTCCACTTCCGGTGACATGACAACCCTTCGAAAGAAACAAATTTTGTTTCTTTTATTTCCCTCTGCAAAGATTGAATCTCATGTATTTTGGTTTTCTAACAAGGATGAGAAGAATTTTGTGGAATAAATGGAAAGGAGACGAGAAAGGATCATACAAGGAGGTAGTTTGTTCTTTGAACTGAAGGACAAGTGTCTCTGTTTTTTGAACAGATTTAATAGGGTAAGCAGCACATAAACATATGTTCTTTGTGCATTCTGTTCTTTCAATTGTGTTTTTGTTTTATGTTTATTTCGGAAATCATTCTCATTCATAAAGTACAATCTTTTTGAGAAATTGATATCTTCTGTTTGCATCAATGTGTCTGCTTAACCAACTTCTTGTTTGTTCTTACATGGAATGATGAAGAAGCCTCTTAAAATATGAGGAACCATGCCAACTTTATGTGTGCGAAAGAGTTTTCTCTGCGATCATTGCCCTCCTCTCTTCTTGCTCCATACTCCAAATTTGCAGATTTGAATAGGCTTTCTCATAACAAAGAAGCAGTCATGGAATCCTCCGTTAAACGTGTGCTCCTCCCTGGCATGGTGAGAGATGAGGGGGTTGCCCCCTCCTTGGTTCGAGTAGCGACGGACAATTCACAATTTCTTTACTTTCTTTTTTAAAAAAATATTAGGTATTATATTAGGATCCAATGAAAGTGCTACCTATTTAAAAAAGATAAAATTTTATATCTACCATGTATCGAATATCTTACCATTGTTATGAGAAGTAGTACGGTGCTACTTATTTAAGTAGATAGCACCTCCATTTTTTCCATTATATTATATTTATTTAAAGTATGTGCTATTTGGATGCCACGTCTTCCATGTAACCGGAAAAGCTGCAATTGCAGGTTTCAGGGATTATATTGTTACAACTTGAAAGTTGAGGGATCAATTTTTGACAAAATGATGATAAGGGATCAAAACGGGAACGGGTGAAGTTGGGGGACGTATAATGAAAATTACTCACCGTTTGCAAGCAAAGCACCTAAAGTTGAAGAATCTTGCACTTAATAATACCACAATGGAGGTTGAATATACCTTCACTCCATATGACCATCCATATAGAATGAAAGTTCCTTTATGGTTTATTTTTTAGGTTTGTGTAAAGGATTGGAATTTAGTAATGTTCCATTGGTTTAAATTTTTATGTCGGATAATATAGTTTTTTAATGAAAACATTATTTCCCTATAAATAATAATGTTAATGAATTAATAAATACATTAATAATATAAAGAAATTGTAATTTATGGAACAATATAATTAAATAATATTTGAGTAAAGCCAAAGATAAATAATAAGATATAAAAAAATTGGAAAAAGTAAACTAAGAACAGGAAAAAGATAAAAGAAAATGAAAATACAAGTCCAACGGAAATCCAATCAAAGATCTTATATAATCTATCCAGTAATATATTTAATTGCCTCTAGAAATATAGAAATATATCTAATAAAAGTTTGGTTAATAGTTAGTTTTTCTTTCTCAATAATGATATCAGAATCGTATGCTTTGGGTGATTGAATGTGAAGCATTATCCCTTGCTATTGTAAATTTCTCCGACCAACCATCTTTCTTTGTAAACACATTTTAATTTAAGGTTTAAAAAAATAAAGGTGAAAGAATTAATCTGTTTAGATATCATAACAAAAGAAAATAAAGGAAAAATCAAACTTAAATAATAATTTTACTTAGATAAATAAATAAATAAGCAAATATATATATATATATATATTAATTAAATAAATAGAAAATATATTTTAAATATATATTTCTTTTTTCACCTTATTTTATATCGAAAGAAAAATAAATAATTAGAGGAGAAATATAAATGGACATTAATACAACTAAACAAAATTAAATCGTTAATCCTCTTTTCCTTTCTTTTTACCCTCTTATTCACCCCCAACAAAAATAATATTACTTTACTTCTTTTCTAGACAGATACACGGCATACATGATTAGGATAATTAATCAAGGCAATTATTTTGGCATCTTCTCAGGAGTTTTTTTGGGTATATTCATTTTAGGGAATCGCCATCCGTCTTGAATTTAAGTTTCTTTCAACACTATATAGCACCTTGCAATATTGTATAGTATTTTTTCAATATTTTATTTTTGAAAAATAACCCGTCTGTAGTTAATCTATGAAACTATTATTTTTAATTTTGTTAACATAATTAATTTTATTTGTTTATTTTGCTGCTATATATGTAAGCTAATGTTTCTTCCTCGTACTAGGTTTTACGACTTTTTCGTTTTTTATTTTAACTAATTACATCTTTATGTCCACTGTAGTCTTGCAGAAATTTTTAAAAAAGTTCACCTACCTAACAAAACATATTTTATAATCATTTGCTTCTATGTAGTGATTCGTTGCTGCTTATCTTGTCTTTTTTTATACACATATACATATTCATATTGAAGTAGTGACATATGGAGATCAACTGCAAGCTTTAGGTTATACACATATACATATTCATATTAAGGTATTATGAAGAGAAGGTCATATGTATATAATATCATTTCTAATTTAGTTTTCTTCAATTTGTGCATAACAGGCATCATTTTAAGGTTATTTGAATTTATTCATTTTCATTTAGAAAACTAAGTTTTTTGATGTTCGTTTAGGAAACACAATGACGAAGCAACGTTGAGAAAAACTACATCCAACTTGGAGTTAAACTAAAGTCAGAATCGTAATTTGAAATATTGATTTTTATTGTTACACTCAATCACGATCGTGATAAATCAAAAATATATTTTTCATTTATGACTCATAACATTAATACCATATGACATGATTGTTATCTCAAAACATTACATGTCATTTTTTTTATACTCATTTTTTTTCTTAATTTAGTAAACTTTAAACGTCAGACTAAAAGCAACCATAATATATAGTATAATATAATATGATTATATTTATAAAACTAACATATATATATATATTTGAAAATAAATTGGAAATGATAATGTTTTATGAAATTATCACTCTATGCATAGAGATTATGATTCTAAATATTTTTTTGGCAATGTATATTTATATTTTGACGCATGGCCTTGTAAAAGAATGTCATTACTTTTCTATTATAAGATATTTTTAATTATACAAAAAGATCGAAATTATTAAAATAAAAAAATCTTTTAAAATATTTTGAACATGTCATATGACATGATCCTCATCTCAAAACATTACATATCATTTTTTTTATACCGATTCTCCTTTTCTTCATTTAGTAAATTTCAAATGTGAGACTAAAAGCAAGTATATATACATACATATATATATATATATATATATATATATANAATTAGATTAAATCTGATTTTTTCTAAAGTCCTAAAACTAATTCTCATGTTTCTTAAATAGTAATCACATTCTTTGAAGGCATTTGACTCATGAATGTGTCGAATGTTTATTTCTCCTTAATACTACTTTGCTTTTAATATAATATATAGGCATTATATCAGTTCATTATAAGAGAGAAGTAGGACACCGTATCCATTTGCAGCAATGTTAAAATAAATCAATTCATTTTAGCCCAAAAAAGAAAACATCAACTCAAGAACATAAGCTCAATTCAATGTTCAAACATGCATTTTATATAACTCTAAAAGTTCAATCAGATTATTTCCCTTGAAATGGTATTCTTGACATCTTTATTAAGGTATTAATCAAGATGTAACAATGACTGTAGATGAATAACTAGGCTTAAATGATTTGCATTCACTGATTTGCAGATGCTAGCATTTCCAGGTACCTCTGTACATTGTTCAGACCGCATAGCTCCTTGACTACCGGCATTGTTGCAGGCACCTCCAACTGGAAAGTTGAAGGTAAACCATCAGGTCCATTGACAGGGGAGAATTCCTGCCTCGCGGCTCGTATAGCATCTCGTGTTGCACAATGAACTGAAGCTGCCAGAACTAAAGGTGGTTCTCCTGAGGCTGCACAAAAAATGTTACTCAATTACTTGGAGGCTGCATAATACAAACTGTATATGCATGTTGGCAATCAGAACGAAAAGAAAGACATTGAAATTTTGCTATAGCTAGTCAAGGGCAGTTGTACAACCTTTTCTCAAGAAAACTAATAATTATGTTTTATTTCTTTCGGGAGGGAATACACCACAAGATTATATTTATTAGTTAAAATAATAGTCAACTCATGAAATATAATATATTAATAAATCTAGTATTAAAATTACAATGAAAGAATTATGTGGTCTTTTAAGAGTCTACACATGTGAATCCACCATGGGAGCATCATTCAGTTGTAGATTTTAATAATATGTAGAAAATCAACTTTATTTTGATGATGTCATTATGGCACTATTAAAATATTTTAATCAAGATTCATTGATGAACAATAATCAAAAGGTGAATCCATATGTATGTATTCTTAAATGGCATGCACAATCCTTTAAACCTTCGTAATAATATATCATGTACGAATAATATTATAAACAAAATGAATGTACAGTGTAAGGCACCATTAAACCCATTAGATTGTGTCTTACAAAATTAGGATTTTTTTTATTGTTTAAAATGTATTTTTTTAATCTATGAGATGAAGGTTTTAGATATTGCATTTAGTGCACTACACATTTCTTACCAGCTACTATGCTATGTTATCATATATCATATTTTATTTTTAATCTATAATTTATTGACATATATCACAGAATAAAATAATACAATCATAGATTAGTTTTACATGTATTTATTATATTTTATGCTGCTTTTCATGCAATATTATTATAGTGGGATAAGTGATATTTAAGAAAAGCAAAAAAATATATTACCATCTCCCTGTAATCTAAGATCACCACACCTCCACATGGCAATAATCCAAGATCATCTTATTCTTTATATTATCATCTACATAACCAAGTTTTACCAAACTAAACATGGTATTGGAAAGATTCTCAAGAATGCTTAAAAAATTGGAACATAAATGCATCCATAGAAAATGAGATAGATAATATATGGCAATATTATTTGAACTTGGAAGCAGAGTATGAAGTTATAATAATTTTGGCACAGGTATGTGACATATATTGTTGGCACCAAGCATATATGAAGCCCTCGGAATACATATATGATCCGAATTCAAGTCTTAAAATTTTCGAGCAACCAACATTATTTCAAGAAAATATCAAGCTGTAAGGGCTACTGCCATAGGAAAACATATCCCCAAATTAAATCTATAAATGAAATAACTCCAACATGTTCCTTTCTCAGCATAAGTATTTTCAACGAATTGGCATGTGCACAGGAGGGAGAAACAGAAAAGAAACTAATTCTTATAATACCTTTTGAAGAAAGAACACGCTTTTCATGATGTCCACTGTTCAATAATTCTACATTAAATTCTTTCGGAATGGTGTCCACTGTTGGAATCTTGTATGTCCAAGTACCCTCGGTAACCACCAAACCATCTGAGTTTGTCAAATACTCCTCATACATGAAGAAACCAATTCCTTGAGTAAAAGCACCTTCAATCTGTAAAGAGGAAGGAATATAATTAGCAATATGATACTATTCTATTAAGTAGATCTTCCATTGAGTCTGAACTAATAAAATAACTGTTGAGAATATAGGGCGAGGGATCGACCAAAAATCAAAACAATGAATTAAAACGATAAAGAAAGATTGACACACAGATTTTTACGTGATAAAACTATCTTGATCAATGTGAACAAGAAGAAAACATTCACGAGTAAAGAAAATCGCTACCAAAGAATTTTCACTATCAAGAATAAGAGAGTACATCATAAAATCTTAATCCTTATTTATAAAGAGGTCCATATCGCAGCGGGCTTCGCCACAAATACCCTTCTTTTACACAATTTTTTTCCTTCACAATTTTGAGTACAAGATATAATAATTCAAGGCACAACAACAATAACATATTTTATTTAGTATGGTTAGATAAAGAAATCAAAAGTAATTTTCTTTTTCTTCATGATTTGAAGCAAACATGTCAAAGACTTGGTGCTTAAAATATTTTATCAGACCAGAACTCTAGTATAACTTATACATTGTGAGCTCAAGAAAGAAACAACATTATATATATATTTATATTGTTTTACTCTTTTTAACGTGGATTTTACCATCACCTACGGTCCTCTTTTTTCGGTTGCCCCACAGTATCCAGGGCTACTAGCACCCGACTAATCTGTGTCGCCCCGAGTCGGACACCTGGCTATGGTGGGTGAGGCTCCCAGTGGAAAATTAATGCATACAGGGGGGCTCGAACTCGAAACCTCCTTTAAGCGGGGAGGAGCTCCTTACCACTCCACCCCCACCCCCATTGGTACCTACAGTCCTCTTTGATTGCAGGGAATAGGTGCAAAAGTCTTCCCGAGGATAGACACAAAGAGAAAGTATCTAATTTCTACGGTACAGGAAAAGCAAATGATTTAAGTCCTCCATTCATTTCCATGGTCTCTGTGTCTCAGACAATTCCAAACTTCTCTAGTTATATAAGGTGATAAAAAGTTGACAAGATTAAAAAAAATTTAAGTTTTTATTTCCTTTCATCTTTACTTATCAAACTCTGGAGGTTTAAAAGCTAAAATTCGTTTAACACCTGGAATCTAGCAGATTGCCTAGCAGAAAGAGTATCAAGGAGATATTTCCCATATAGAAGGTAGTTCTCATTGAGTTTCTCGGTGCAACCATATGAAGTGATAATTGGTATTGCTAGTAATGGGAACTAGAGTTCTCTAATGTCCACACTGATGGAGATCTACTAAGTTAATGTACTCCTAAACCTTAAACTAAGAAAATCTATCCTTTTAAGAAATAACTAGAGAATAATTTCATTGAGGAGATTTGCAGCAACGCGTCTATGCCACGGCAAAGATGGTGAAGTTGTAGCAGAGGCAGCAGGGCGGACGACAGCTGTGGATGTGCATGTAGCTATGGTGGCAGAGGCGTTTCAGGCAGCGAGACTAAGGACCGAGGAGATTTTTCGTAGAGCATAGACGGAGGATGAAGCGGCGCAGCTGCAGCGAGAGGACCAGATCTGGTCAAGGTTGTCGAGGGAATGGGTGCAACGGCAAAACAGGCAGTGGGCAACAGCAACGGTCACAGCAGTGCACGCTGGTAGGCAGGACAACAGTGGCGGTACTGTAGCACCGGTGACAACGGCGGGTCGCGAAAGCTGCTCTATTGCCCGTGGACGAGAGCAACTGAGAAGCAATAATTTTTTGGAGACAGGATCACAACCGTGAGGATCATTAACTTTTTAACTGAGAGCAACTAAGTTAAGTTATCCACTTAAAATTATCGGCTTACTAAATAATTAAAGAATACTTTCATTCAACTATGAGTTCTAATACAATCATATTAGAATTTATATAAAGTTCTAAACACTCCATGTAATCATAATATAAAATATAATAAGAGGAAAACTAATGATAAGAAAAATTTAATCATTATCGGCTTACTAAATAATTAAAGAATACTTTCATTCAACTATGAGTTCTAATACAATCATATTAGAATTTATATAAAGTTCTAAACACTCCATGTAATCATAATATAAAATATAATAAGAGGAAAACTAATGATAAGAAAAATTTAATCGGAAAGCCTAAACCAAAGGGCTAGGCCCGTAACTAAAGTCTAAATATCATGGCAGAAGGCCGATAACATGATTCTTGTTCTACATCACATATTACTCAAATGAAAAAGCACTTTGAATACATGGTGCAAAAAGATGTGAAGAATTTGAAATAACTCTAAGCATAAAAAAAAATAAAAAAACTATACTTGTGAAAAAAGCAGTTTAACATGTGCAACACGAGAGTATAAAACAAGGTTTCCTAAGAAAAAGAACTAAAATAAATTTTACAGATCTGTCAAACCTGTCCCAAATCAACGGCAGGATTCAAGCTCTGCCCACAGTCATAGGTAATGTCTGTCCGTAAAATTGAAGTAGCTCCAGTGAAAACATCTACCTCAACCTGTAATTACCAGACCTTTTAAGTCATATGATAAGGGCGAGATCTAGCAAAATGAATCATGTATATTGAAAAGACAACTATGTTATTATCAAGTATACAAGAAATTACCTCACTGATAGCAGCTCCATAATTTAGATAGGAGGCAGAAGTTCTGTCAGGAACCCAATAGATACTGGCTGACAAGTTCACAGCTTGCTGTTTTGCCTGCAGACAACAAGTGGAAAAGTTCAAATTTAAGCCAAATCAATGACGTGTTCTCCATGAAATTTCATTTAGAAGGACATTTATTCATATTTTGAAATATCTACATAACCAAATTGTTATAAATGTTACCGATGACATGAGAAATTAGGTTCTAAAACAACTTAATCTCACTGGTATTCTGTTTCACTTAGAACTCATAAATATATAGACAACTTATCTGTTGGTATGCTTGATTTACAACATTTCTCCAACAGACTATTGTGTACAATCCTACTAATGTCGTTAGCAATGGCTATTAAAGTGATTTCTGTGACTTACTTTCTGTTTCCAATATTCTCTGACTAATGCTACAATCGTAAGCACATTTTAGGGCCACAGGAGTTATCCTGTTCTAACAAGTCATGCACATAATGAGACAAGAACCAAGAAAGGTGAAAGAAACAATGAAGTTTAAGGAATCAAATATTCATGCAGGATAAACACTGAAGGAAGCGTCCTTTGAATCACATTCTGCAACTACTCTTGTCATAAATATTAAAAAGCATATAGTGATGAAGCCATGTGACACTAACTTTAAAAGATCCAGGAATATGCATCATCGATTTCTGTATTTGTTTTTTAGGCCTGATTTGTTTTGGTCCAATTGGTTAGCAAGTAGTGCAGGTTACCAGCATGGAAAAAAAATCACCTGTAAAATTTTCTGTAGGAAGATATTAGCCGTGAGACATTTTTAATATCTCCCATCATGTATGGGCTTACAACTTCTTTTTAATCTAGCTCATCAAGTAAACCATTCAAGGAGGACTTTCTCAAACTTTATCTAGATTTGTACTCAACCTCTCGACCTATTTTGATTCCACATGAAATTCTAATTCGATGAGAAAATACCTTAGCTTGTAGAAAGAAACTCATCTTTATTGTTTTTATTTTTAACTTTAACTTCGGAAGATGACGAGCATGAAAAACCATTTAATAAGATAGAATAGATATTGCCTTATCTGAGATACTGAAGAATGCTATTCATTATATGACAGCAGAAAACCAGAACCACTACAATGAGTAGAAGCAAGTGATAATTTAAATGCCAAATGTATTCACTTATATCGAATGTATACCTGCAGAATTAAGATATCCCATGTTACTGGACCCATTTGCTTTTCTAAACTTTCCTTGAGAGACTTCAATCTGTCAACCAATACATTACAGGAAAGACGAACTGCCTCACAACTTGATTCGGATGTTGTACTATCAGATGTAATACCCCCCTGAATCAAACTAAGTGAATCTGCCTGAATTACTCGTAGTCTCTCCAGAAGATTTTGTTTTCCGTCACTAAAAAGTTTCCCAAGGGCAAAAGCTGCAATTTGCTTGACTTTTGTCCACAGGCCCTGCCCTATTTCTATCCCTCCAACTTCAACAACAATTGAACCATCACCAAGAATAGACACTTTTGCTGGTGTTGCCCAAGCCGAAACTTTGTATATAGTGGGTACACAAGAAATGCCCCGCTTTTTCCATTTGTTACAACTATTGAAATGCTGAATCACTTCAAGACGGTTCAGATAGTTTGATGAAGAAACCAATTTATTAACTATTAATGGTAAGGTAAACTCAGGAGCTTCTCCAGCGATACTCCCATAAAACACAACAAGGCTCTCATAGGTATGGAAGTTCTTCTTCCTAACAGTATCGGGGTCCATGGAGAGGAATGATGCAACATGTTCAATGACAACTTCAGCAATATAAGCACCTTGTACTTCCCCAGGAGCTCTCATAGCTGACTTTGATGAAACATTCGTTTTGCAAACTTTAATATCAAAGGAGAGTGCACCCCAGTTGTACTTTTTTAGTGTTCCAACAAGGTTGTTTGGAATCAATGTGCTGACATCTTGTGATATTCCTGCGTTGATTAATAGATTAAGATGTAAAGCTGTGATCTTTCCATCAGATTTGAACCCCACAGAGTAGTTTATTTTCATTGGATGTCGACCTCCAGCCATTATCATATCAGTTTTGCGGTCAAGGTACATTCTAACAGGGCGGCACAATTTAAATGCTGCAAGAGCACAAGCAGTCGCGACCTAAACAACACATAGTCTCACCATTAATCTTTCTATTGACCTATTCACATGGAGCTTGTATCAGAAATGCGAATAAAAAGTAGCTACTACTGCCTAAAGAAATAGTGTCACCATGAATTATCAATATCGCTTGAGCATAATGATGCTAAAAGTTTTGTGCTAGCTCAAAGCAAAAATTCAAAATTTGCACTCTACCAAAGATATTTCCTCCATTTTTTTAAGAGAAAAAAATGAAGGACGAATACATAATTAATATGATCATGCAGAAACATTTAATAAAAGAGAAGAGCAACATATGCAGAGATGCAACAGATGAGTCAGGAGTTAAACTGATTTCAACAAGGCCAATAATTCAATTTTCATTAAGATGGAGATTCCATCAGAGGGACTAATTTTGCAGAAAAGGAAGTTTATGTCAGATTAGTATCTAACTAGTGAGTAAGCTTTGTGATATAAATATTTATATTTTAGGGACTAATTTTGCATATTACTATCTCACAAGTGAGTAAGATTTGTGATAAAGATATTTATACTAGCTATATCAGCTCCCTCAAGAAAATATAAAACATTGCCCGCACATAATTAAGACAATCTTGTAGTGTTAAAAACTTTATATAATAACTCAGTTCATGCTATAAATTGATCGCCAAGAAAGGTGAGAGAAGGAGGCTTAGAACACCTAAAGTTAGAGCAGCAGAAGGTCATGCTCCTCACACACCATTATGGTACGATGCACAAAATAAAAAAAGTAATAGATGAAAAATGGTGGTTTAACAATCTGCGGGCTAAGGCATGGGTGGAACGAGTATAATCCAGCTAAAAAAATCCCCGAATGCTTATAACTNCATAGCTGACTTTGATGAAACATTCGTTTTGCAAACTTTAATATCAAAGGAGAGTGCGCCCCAGTTGTACTTTTTTAGTGTTCCAACAAGGTTGCTTGGAATTATTGGGCTGACATCTTGTGATATTCCTGCGTTGATTAATAGATTAAGATGTAAAGCTGTGATCTTTCCATCAGATTTGAACCCCACAGAGTAGTTTATTTTCATTGGATGTCGACCTCCAGCCATTATCATATCAGTTTTGCGGTCAAGGTACATTCTAACAGGGCGGCACAATTTAAATGCTGCAAGAGCACAAGCAGTGGCAACCTAAACAACACATAGTCTCACCATTAATCTTTCTATTGACTTATTCACATAGAGCTTGTATCAGAAATGCAAATAAAAAGCAGCTACTACTGCCTAAAGAAATAGTGTCACCATGAATTATCAATATCGTTTGAGCATAATGATGCTAAAAGTTTTGTGCTAGCTCAAAGCAAAATTTCAAATTTTGCACTCTACCAAAGATATTTCCTCCATTCTTTTAAGAAAAAAAATGAAGGACGAAGACATAATTAATATGATCATGCAGAAACATTTAATAAAAGAGGAGCAACATATGCAGAGATGCAACAGATGAGTCAGGAGTTAAACTGATTTCAATAAGGCCAATAATTCAATTTTCATTAAGATGGAGGTTCCATCAGAGGGACTAATTTTGCAGAAAGGAAGTTTATGTCAGATTAGTATCTAACCAGTGAGTACGCTTTGTGATATAAATATTTATATTTTAGGGACTAATTTTGCATATTACTATCTCACAATTGAGTAAGATTTGTGATAAAGATATTTATACTAGCTATATCAGCTCCTCAAGAAAATATAAAACATTGCCCGCACATAATTAAGATAATCTTGTAGTGTTAAAAACTTTATATAATAACTCAGTTCATGCTATAAATTGATCGCCAAGAAAGGTGAGAGAAGGAGGCTTAGAACACCTAAAGTTAGAGCAGCAGAAGGTCATGCTCCTCACACACCATTATGGTACGATGCACAAAATAAAAAAAAAGTAATAGATGAAAAATGGTGGTTTAACAATCTGCGGGCTAAGGCATGGGTGGAACGAGTATAATCCAGCTAAAAAAATCCCCGAATGCTTATAACTNGCTTTGTGATATAAATATTTATATTTTAGGGACTAATTTTGCATATTACTATCTCACAATTGAGTAAGATTTGTGATAAAGATATTTATACTAGCTATATCAGCTCCTCAAGAAAATATAAAACATTGCCCGCACATAATTAAGATAATCTTGTAGTGTTAAAAACTTTATATAATAACTCAGTTCATGCTATAAATTGATCGCCAAGAAAGGTGAGAGAAGGAGGCTTAGAACACCTAAAGTTAGAGCAGCAGAAGGTCATGCTCCTCACACACCATTATGGTACGATGCACAAAATAAAAAAAAAGTAATAGATGAAAAATGGTGGTTTAACAATCTGCGGGCTAAGGCATGGGTGGAACGAGTATAATCCAGCTAAAAAAATCCCCGAATGCTTATAACTTAGGTGGAACTTTTTTTCATGTTAGGATTATCCTTCAGAGAAAGGAGCCACATAACCCAGAGAATAGTAAACTTTTAACTTTATATGCTTATATGAACTGTGTAAACAAAATATGCAAAAGAACCTTTCAGCATAATTTCCTGTTAATTTCAAATGATACTGATGGCCATAACTCATAAGACCTCGTACTCACTGGGATAGATCTAAATACTTTTCCGCCAAAGCCTCCACCAACTCTTCTAGTTATTACACGGACATTGTGAACAGGCAGACCAAGACATTTTGCAATTGTTTGCTGTGTCATTTCAGGACTCTGGCTTGATGTGTAAACCACAATGCAGTTATCTTCATCTGGTATGGCAAGAGCTGTTTGTGTCTCCATATAGAAATAATACTGTGAACCAAATCTAACCTGAATATGATCATAAGTAAAAGTTGGTAAACATTTATCAAATGAAAGCACACTGACATCTTGTAAACTTTCTTTCTGGAATTCTGTAGTCCCATGTTCGCAAAATAACAAGTTTACAACTGATTAAAAACCCATCCAACACAGATTCAACTATCAAGAGTTAAGTGCATTTTAATGGATATCAAATAATAAGCACTCATTTAACTGTTTCGAATTTAATGTATCTATAGTACCTGTATTTATTATTTTCTTTCTATTTTTCCTTGCAAAATTTTCAATTGCAGCTTAAACTTTGTCATTTTCCTTTTACTAGCTCAGTTGACTTTATCTATTTAAAAGACACGTGAGGGGTTCAAATGCTTTTTTTTAGGGGTTAGAGGATGGCTAAGATATGCTAGTCATCCGTATATATATAAAAAATGAAAAGGATGTACATTTGTCAGGATAAGAAAAAGTGTGGAGGTGGGGAACAAAAGTGTTAGATATACATGTGTGAGAATGAAAGGTACAAATGTTGGCATATCCAAGCAATGTTGTTAATTCATTAGTATATTGCACGTCAAGTTATCAATAGATGAGGAAGAATAAAAGATAATGAGCATGTGGAGATGAAGAAAATGGATAAGTAACAAAAAATGTTCCATTTCAATGTTAATTGGCCAAATTCTTTGAATGAAGAACTTCATCTACTTGACATCTGAATATGTAAGACATGAATTAACAAACCAGCCGCAGAAGTCCAACAATTTGTGTATTACTAACCATCAAATAGTGACTGAGCTAATATCAAGTTAAATTAAGAAATTAATTGTAAACGACAAATGTGGATCCACGAAGTTGGGCCACTAATCTGTCAATGGACAAATAAGGTCCACAATTATATCTATGTTTTGTCAATTACTTAACCTCACTGTTCCCACTAAATATGTCAATTGCAGTTAAGTTTGTGTATTACTAACATTAAAGGATATTAGTGATTGAGCTACTATCAAGTTAAATTAACAAATTAATTGTAAACGACAAGTATGGATCCACGAAGTTGGCCCACATATATGTCAATGTCAATGGAGAAATAAGGTCCACAATTATATCGATGTTTTGTCAATAAACCTAACTCATTGTTCCCATAAATATGTCAATGGCAACTAAGTTTGTGTATTACTAACCATCAAAAAATATTAGTGACTGAGCTTATATCAAGTTAAATTAACAAAGTAATTGTAAACGACAATTATGGATCCACGAAGTGGGGCCACATATTTGTCAATGGAGAAATAAAGTTAACAATTAAATCTATCTTTTGTCAATTAACCTAACTCACTGTACCCACTAAATGTGTCAATGGCCAACGAGCAACCTTAGGGGGGCAGTACATCTACTCAGTATAAATGCCCTCACAAGCTCTTCTAGGTCTCATAAAAACTATAATTTAATAAAAGACACTAAAATAGTATAAGCAGATGGCAAAAAGAGATAAACAGTTTGGCATGTGTGGTTTTATTACTAACTTTTTAGGCTTTAAGTCACTAATTCCATTAGTAGTACAAAGATACCTCAGCTGAGAGGATTTTGTGGTCAGCCTCTGCCATTCCTTTTGAAAAATCTCCAACCTCTTCAGGATTTATGATAGAAGGGATTTCAAAATAACTTGATCTTTTGACAGCATCTTCTACAGATAAAATTGGAGGTTCTAGATCTTTTGTTGTGTACTTGACGATTGCCTGCTTAGCAGCCATGTTAGCCCATCTCTGAGTTTCTGCAACCTAGAGAAAAAAAAGTCATCAAAAGGTTCAGATATCAACTAATGACGTCATCAATCCAAAAAAAGTTTCTGGATCGACAGAGCTGCAAAGTCATGGGATCAAGGAATATACCACAACAGCGAGTGGTTGACCAGCCCACTCCGTATGAGAGCCAGCTAATAAAGTTTCACTTCCAAATAATGTGCTAGATCCAATGTTTTGTCCACCTTTTGGAATATCATCAACAGTAATTTGAGCAATGACTTTTTGTGATGCTGATGAAGAATTAAATTTAATGCTCTTTACATGAGCCAATGGACTGGTGCTATAAATAAATGCTCCATAAAGACAGTCTTTTGGGGAAGGAATGTCATCCACATATACAGCTTCACCTGGTCGTATCACAAAATGAGAAATAACCATGATAAATAGGAATAGAATTTTCTTAACTGACAAAAATATTAGTTTTCTTTGGTCCCTGTCAACGTGTGCCCCCTTGTCCCAATATATTTTTTTAGTAATTGTGGATTCATGCTACTTCTCGGACATAATTTATCTTTCAATAAAATGGCTATTATTCGTCCATCATCTCAAAAAAACCTATGATAATTGTCGAGACTAAAGGTATTAATTGCAAAGTTAGAAACTTGACAGAAAACAAAGAAAATAGCAAAAGAATAACGTACCAATTTGAAACAAATTATAAATTAAGAGTATCATGGATGAAGAATCGTTAGCTAAATGTTTGTGGAAAAAATGTACCAGAGGCTTGTAATTCAGCGCCTGCTTTTTTAATTGGATCTCCAACTGGTAGATAATCTGTGTTGATTTGAATTTCCTGCTTTGAAGATAATATGCACCTAGTTGAATCTATGTCTTGATGTGGATTAGTGTATGGTGCCTTGTTATATGAAACACTGGCACATTCATTAATACTGGCAGCATGATATTCAGAGGTCCCAGCAACTTTAGATACACCAACATTAACAGTCTTTCCAGGCTCGATCAACACTTTAACTAGTGGCTGAAGAAATTGGAAAAGAAAGGAAACTGCCAAACTCTTCCTATATTCAGAATGAAGGGTTCCTTCTTTTGGTACAATGACATCTTTGAGTAATATCAATGCTTCAACTATAATAGCGGGAGTAAGAACTTTGCCCACTAAAAACTTCTCAACTTTTCTAGCTCTAATGGCATGTTCTCCACCAAAAGCACCAAATGCCAAGTGAATATTATCAACAAAGAGATTGTCAGAGTTTCCATCAGCATAAACTTCACTCAAGAAAGCAGCATTGAGATAAGCAACAGCATTTCCAAGAGGTCGTGGTGCAGCTCTATATGTTTCAAATCTAATTGTAGGTTCTCTTTTAGATGCAAAATCAGCAAATTCATTACTAGAATATGATGTCTTGCTCACTGGATTACAAAATGGAATATGTATACTTACAAGTAGTGTTTGGTTATCACATGGAAGGCTGTCTAAGAATTTCTCGAGCGAAAGAACTAAACTTTCTGATGGTGTAAGAAGGCAAACTGTTGTTCCAGCAGCAAGGAGTATGGTTGCAATATCTGAGGCAAACTGGTTCCTTTGTGCCATAATTATATTTCCTCCCAAGCTTGCCATATTTCTGACAAATGGAGAAGCTACCTTATTCATATGATCAGCGATCTTAAGAAATATTAATGTTCCGAATGAAGAATTATTCGCCGCATATTCTCTCAGAACTTCAATTGCCCTGGAAATTGTCACAGCGGCACCAAATGAAATACCTTTACTATCCTCTTTGATAGTTAAAAGTTCTGGTATCCCTTTTAGATCAATATACTCATCATATAGGCCATGTTCTTTGAAAACACCAGACCCTGTGTTGCCCACAACCATTTTGGCACGACCCTCGCTGAAACTGTTAAGGCTCATAAGATGATGGAGCTCATCCACAGTGTTAGGCCTATGCCAATGACTATTTGACAAATCAGAAAAAATGGAATCATTCGAATTAACCAGAGAGGATTTTATTTCAGTTTTCAAGAATTCAGGAAAAGTGCATACTACATCAGGACTGTAAGTTGGCAACTTGTCCGCCTTTGCACCTTTTTCCTCTTTCTTCCAGAAAACATTAAGACCCAAATCTTCCAAGTCAGTATCAACTGCAAAGCTCTTGCAGGCATCTACTATAGGTCTATACCCTGTGCATCGACAAAGATTTCCTGCAATAGCCTTCTCAGTCTCGACTCTAGTGAGTTTTGAAAATCCAACTGGAGGCTCAGGTCGGTTACTCTTGTCTGCATTGACAAGTGCAGAAAATAGAGACATGCACATGCCAGGGGTGCAAAATCCACATTGTGAAGCATGAAACCCAGCAAACCGCTTGTGGATTGAGTGGAAGCCATCTTTGATGTTCCCAAGACCTTCAGAGGTGGTAACTGAACAGAAATCTATACTGCAAAGAAGTGTAAGACATGAACTAATATTGCATTCTTTCACTTGATCATTGACAGGATCATATGTGGACAGAAGAACAACACAAGCTCCACAGCCACCTGCATCATAAGGCCAAGGAATAAAGACTTTTTTGAGGAAAATAAATCTAGAAGCTAAGCTTAAGCTACACTAAACAAACTTCAAGTATAGAACTTAAGAACTTCTGTCAAAATATATAGATTACTCGAATGATCGAGAAAGGAGGAACTGAAACAAACAAATTACAAAAAAGGAAGATAAAGATGGAAGAAAATTAAAATTCGACGTACCACTGCAAGTGGCCTACCAAAGACACTTACAAAGTAAGAACACTGACAAAATACGTGACCAAGCTTCCATTGATATGAAGTAAAACAAGTAAACAACTCAAATTCAATCCTAACTGAATTTGGTAGCCTGCATGACGAATGTGTCACGTGGTCAAATCCTTAAAGAACTCAGGACGGGATTCATGGGGAAAAGGGAACTTCGCGTGTTAATGAAAAAAGATAACTCTTGGACAGTTGGATCACATCCAAATCTATTTAAACAGACAGACAAACATATCTCGTTGCTATAGAACCGAAAAAAAAAGTGCGAACACACATCCGTGGCCAAGTTATCACTCGAGGAGAAGAGAACCACCATCAAAGCACCGAGATAGGCGAAACTAAGAACTAACATAGCCGGAACAATTCATGGAGTCAACCCAATATAATAAATAACGCAAAAAAAAAAAGATCTTTTTGCATCAAAATACTTAAATCCATGAGAAAGATGAAAACTTTATGATAGAGGAAGTTAATTCATCAACAACGACGTAAGTTCACGATAGAACAGTAGTTTCTATGTGACAAACCAACACGCCTCCCAAACCAAAATAATAACAATAAATCGCAAAATTCACAGAGGCAATTGGACACTAACCTTCGCCGCACCCAAGCTTCGGTCCCTTGAATCGCGTCCGCGTTCGCAAGAACTCCAGCAAAGTGATCGAAGGGTCGACCTCGGAGAGCTCGAAGCGCTCGCCGTTGACGATTTTCAATTATATATATATATATATATATATATTTAAAAATAAAATTTTAAGATTATATTAGTATTCGATTAATTCAGAATTGAGATAAATAATAGTTGATCAAATTGATGATGTCATAATTGACATTTTTTTATTATGCATTGATATAATTTTATGAATAAGAAATGATGCACAACCCTTCTCTAATGTACTGGTCGCTTAAATTTTTTGAAATTAAAATGAATTTTAATTTTTTTTGCAAACTAAAATTATATTAAGAAAAATTTTATTTGAATTTATAATATGTTGGATTGGGTAATATGATTCGATGATTTATTTAGTGATTTACTGTTAATGTTGAGATAATATTAATTTATATATTTGATAATATAACCATCATACGTATATGCAATTTGATACATAGAATTGAATTATATATTCTAAATATAATAATATTTTTATCTTTAAATAATTCTAGAAAAATAATTTGATACAATCGGAAGTTTAATTTCTTATCCACATCAAAATATAAGAGTCCGTATTTCAATTGCAATCGGATAAAAAATACAATTAGTATTCTTTTTTTCATACATGATTTCATTTCGGATTCAAATCTGTTCATCCCCAATCTTAAAGCGCGCTGCATAGTAAAAAATTAAATATTCTTTTAATTGCTATAATCGTTTTTAAAGTTTTAATCCGACTAATTTGTCGCACTCGAATTCGAGTTACAAATCTCGTGTACTTTTTTTTCGGTGAGACAAATCTCGTGTACTTTGTTAGTCTTTTCCGTCGGTTTGGAAAGCATCGCTGTCGAGTGTCGACTCCTTCAGTGACAGCCAGATCTACAGGAAAAGGTGTCAGTTTGACATTTCAAGGGTCGCTGAAACTATGTGAAAATAAGTTATTAAAAATTAAAAGAAGTCAAAATATATAAAAATAAATTATTAATAATAAAAATATTAATGAAAATTAAATTCAATTTGAATAATAGTCGAAATTGTCTATCCATTTGGATAAGTAGATTATTTTTTAGTTAGTATCTTTTTACTGCAGCTATTAATACATATATATATGTATATATATATATACACTTTGGACAATCAAAAAAATTAAGGGGATCATGATCCCCCGGGCTATAGTGTGGATCCGCTTCTATCCGTGAGCTCGTCGATCTTATGAAAAATGGATAAAAATTTACGATAAATATTTTTCTTCTACTAAACAAGTAAGAAATTTCTTCGATATTTCTTATCATTTCAAAATCATATATCAATATATAAAATCGAATATAATTTTATAAAAGTTTTTATTTCTTTTATATTCAAAAAATAATTTAATTGAATAACTTTAAGCGCTTAGAAAGCAATAAGTTTAAATTCGCTATAAACATTTAAAATTAGATATTTATACGAATTTTTGCATCTATATATCTCACTTATAATTTTTTTTTCTCTTTTAAAGAAGGAAAAAAATGTGTGGGTCCTCTTTTGAATCCAATTTATAAACAATCAACTGAACCAATTTTCTCTCCTTTACTATCTTCTTATTTTTTGATGGCTATGTAATATTTAATAATATTATTAATAAATTAATTTTTAGTTTAAGAAAATGAGTATTTGAAATAAAAATGGTATTATGTAGTGAAGTAAGCTTTATTATTATTATTATTATTATTATTATTATTATTATTATTATTATTATTATTATTATTATTATTATTATTATTATTATTATTATTATTATTATTATTATTATTATTATTATTATTATTATTATTATTATTATTATTATTATTATTATTATTATTATATTCATATATAATAGTATTTATTTTTTATCATAATAAAATTTTGCATCTTTATTTATCATGGATATACATCAGTTTGTTTGTTATCAAATAAAATATTTTATAAATAAGATTAATTTATTTCTTAATAAAAATAGAGAATATTATTAATTACATAAATTTGATATATTTAAAAAATAAAAAAACTTAGATTTTAATTTAAGTTTGATTAAGGTAAAAATTAAAATAATAAATATATATTGACACTACCAAAATACTACTTCTTTATGTAGACTGTCAATTATTCCGGGTCAGTTAATGAAAAACGTAAATTCACTAAAAAATTAACACTAATTACTTTTGAATATATAACCAAACAAACTGGTGAGTTAATATTCTTTTCTAAATAGAAATTATTATTCCACAGTTTAGATTATATTTAGGCTCTTATTAATTAAAGTAATTATAGTATTAATTATATATCGAAGCACAGGAGCCTTATTACTTTATTGATTAAAATAAATTATATTATTAACTAATATTTAATAAATAAGGTTAATTTGGTGTCATATATTATTTTATGAGTTTGTGTGAACTATTATTCTTTCACGTAAATAGTTTTTAAACAACAAAAAATTATGTTACTTTTTAAGTTAATTTAACATTTTTATCTTCTTAAAAATAAAATTATGTTTTTAGTTAATGAAATAAATTAATATTTAATTCTAAAATCTCATCAAAATAACCATATAAATATACTATTTAATAATTTTCTTTAGTTTTGGGTCATCTTGGTGTCACAAAAATTTTATATCCAATAAACCTTCAAGTATGTATGTAGATGGTGTACAAATTCCTTTTTTCAGTATGGTAGAAGGGCCTAGGGCCCAAGAGCTGAACTAATTAGACTCAAGATGTGGTGGAGAGGGGATTGCGACACTCAGAAAAGAGGGTTATGCCTAAATAAGTCGGGGGCAAACCATGATCAAGGAATTATCGATGTTACAGAGGGGGTGTTTGGCAGTGAGATCAATTGCCATGTCAGCCTCTCATAGCACATGCGCAATGGAGACTTCCCAATCTCTGTTGAGGATGTTCGGGTTGCTGCGACTAAGTCGGCAATGTGTGGGGCTGCTCTAGCTTGGCTTTTTAGTATTTAGACTACTGCTTCAGAATTAGATTCCAGGATGACACGCTTGTAGCCTAACTCCCCACGTGAGATTCAGGCCATCTAGTGTGTTTTATAGCTCTGCCTCTAGTTCTGAGAATGGTCCAATACTTCTTGTGAGTCCCACTAGCTATTGTCTATCATGGTCATGTATTAGTCCTCAAATTCTAACACGTCTCTTCCCATTGGTACCTTGTTGTGGCTGCACAATCAATATTACATTTAACTTAGCTGGTAGTTTATTCCAATGTCGAAGTTAGGGTTGTTGTGTTGAGAACCTCTTAAGAATTCCCATGATTTTGCCATGTGAATTGTTTGAGCTGATTTAAGTATTAGAGTCTTCGAGGTAGTAGGTTGTTGACTCTCATGATCAAAGATGAGCTAGTTCCTCCAAAGCCATTTTTTCTAGCACGCTGCAACAAAATGATTGGTCATGTGGTGTCATATAGTTGCACAAATTTAACCTTTAGGTTGAATTGTAGCCAGTTGGTTAGATTGAGATTGAAGAAACTGATCCAATTTGTGGTGGGATGAGTAGTTTCCATATTTGTGCAACCTAGTTGCAAACGCAGAGGGTATGTATAGTCGACTCTGCTTGATGGCATCTGGGACAGGCGTGTAACATTCTATCACATCAAGATATTATTAACTTTGCACCTTGGCCTGCACGATTTTAAAACGTGTTCTGAAGAGTTCAAGGGATGTTCCCATATATACCCAACATCTCTTCAATAACTTACCCATGTGAGACTAATCAAAGGCATGTCTCTTGCATCTTTTCCTCCTTAAGGGACTCAACGTCCTCTTGAGTGATCTTCCACCATGACACAGAGAGCCACGCGGAGTGGCTTTGATACCACATGCAACATCCAGACCTAAAGCGAACAATATCTTGATGGACCAAAATGTTACAAGGCGTCTATTCCAGATAGGTGGCGACGCCTTCTTTGCTTATTGGTTAGAATTTTCTCATGAGCTACTATCCATATCCTTTGGCATTGGGCACCTCTAGACGAGGCATTATAGGATGTGCTTATGGCATTCTTTGTAGTTGTTGAGGACGTTATATGCGGATCTAGAACTATATAACCCATCTATTTCTGTAGGCCAAAATGGTATGTCTGGATCTGTTGACGTGGGTGGTGATACTAACATGAGGATGTCTTGGCAGTTACGGTGTGAATGTGTGATGATATATGGCTCCACTCTCAACTATTGTAAGCGTAGCTAAATTCCTTCACCAAGGTGTTGAGAGCCTAGGTTGACAAGGGGGTGACATTTTTCTTTTTTGCAATAATGGTATCCCAACATGGAGACAATGTTTCCTTCGCTGAGCCACCATCACAATCCTCTTGAGACTCAATTCCATGCATTTGTGACACCACACTAAAGCCATGAATCAGTAGCAATGCTTCGAAATGATCCACCCAGCCCCTGTTGGTGTGCATATTTCGAGCGGAGAACCTACACACGAAGGCCCTGTTTGGTATGAGAATAAGAAAAATAGGAATTAGTAAGAATATTCCTTTTTTATTCTTGTAAGAAGAATAGAAGTGAACTATTCTTAATGAGATATTCTTGGGGGGCGTTTGGTTTATTAGTTACTATTCCAATTATATTATTAAATATACAACTTTACTATATATTATTAAATATAATTAAGTATTTATTGATATTACTAATTTTAATTAATTTATATATTTCTAATTATCGAGTTAAGTAATTATAAATAACTATTAGTGCTAATTTAACTATACAAATAAATATATTTAGAATAATATATAACTAGTCTTCATTTTATTTGTAATAAAAAATTAACTACTAAAATATTATAATATTATAAATTAATTACTAAATAATTATAATATTTTATAAATTAATTAATACCGTGTCCATCATGCCATATATAATTAGCCTTTATTTTATTTTTAATAAAAAAATTAACTACCAAATAATTGTGATAATATAATAAATATTTAATATGTAAAATTGTTAAGCTAAAAATATTTATAATATTATATATATTATTAATGTCATATTTTTGTACAGAATTTAATAAAAAATATTAATTATAGATGATTATGTATTTATTAAAATAATTTAATTTAATAAAGTAAATTAGAGAGACAAAGTAAGAACAAAAATTGTTCTTGCTCATGGCAAGAACAATTTGTTCTTACTTCAGTAATAAAAAACGGTGGTTTTGCAAACTTCAATGCGGTTTTGAAAAGTAGGAGAATAATCTTATTCTATGGGTGTTTGGGTGCAAAAGCAAGAATAGAGGATTTATTCTTGCCTTATTTCTGTACCAAACAGGCCCTTATTGTCTTTCTAAAAGGATATTTAACCAGTAAATTGATTTTTTCTAATTCATTTGTTTCAGATATTAATATATTAAGTACTAGGTATTAACAAGAAGTTGAAATATCTAACACCACTCCAGAGAATATTATTATAATTTTAAAATTGTCACTCTATTCTATTAATTGTGTTGTGTATATTTTTATTCTTACTTAATAAAATAAAGTGGTAATAATGATTTTTTGGTGACAATAGTATTATTTAAAGTATTTGAAAGTAATAGAATATTAATAGGTTTTGAGATGAAATTTTGGAACTGTACCAATAACGGATAAATTTTGAAATTGTTTTAGTCGAATTCTTAAAAAAGTTCACAAAAATGAAAACTTAAATAACTATTAATGAAAAAAATTAGAGAGCATACTTATGATTAAAACATAGATGTGTCATGCTATGAAAAAAAATGGCAATAGATCCCAGTTTGCATATAAAATGATTAAAATATATTTTATAAGGAAATTAATATATCAGCAAGATGAACTAAAGCAGCTGCAAAAAAAAAAAAAAAGATGCATCATGCTCTTATACAACAATAACTCTGTTCACATTTGAAAAATAAATCAAACATAAACTATAGCAATGAGAGGACCAAAGTTATTAAGAACATATTGTATAAAACATATATAATTAGAGAACAGACTTATGATTAAAACATAGATGTGTCATGCTCTGAAAAAAAATGGCAATAGATCCCAGTGTGCATATAAAATGATTAAAATATATTTTATAAAGGAATTAATATATCAACGAGATGAACTAAAACAGCTGCAAAAAAAACATGCATCATGCTCTTATACAACAATAAGTTTGTTAACATTTTAAAAATAAATCAAACATAAACTATAGCAATGAGAGGACCAAAGTTATTAAGAATATTATCTCAAAAGTTATGAAGAATATATTGTATAAAACACATATAATCATAGAGCAGAGTTATGATTAAAACATAGATATGTCATGCTCTTAAAAAAAAGTTGGCAATAGATCCCAAATGTGCGTATAGAATGATCAAAATATATTTTATAAGAGAATTAATATATCAGCGAGATGATCTAAAGCAACTGCAAAAAAAAAGATGCATCATGCTCTTATACAACAATAACTCTGTTCACATTTGAAAAATAAATCAAACATAAACTATAGCAATGAGAGGACCAAAGTTATTAAGAACATATTGTATAAAACATATATAATTAGAGAACAGACTTATGATTAAAACATAGATGTGTCATGCTCTGAAAAAAAATGGCAATAGATCCCAGTGTGCATATAAAATGATTAAAATATATTTTATAAAGGAATTAATATATCAACGAGATGAACTAAAACAGCTGCAAAAAAAACATGCATCATGCTCTTATACAACAATAAGTTTGTTAACATTTTAAAAATAAATCAAACATAAACTATAGCAATGAGAGGACCAAAGTTATTAAGAATATTATCTCAAAAGTTATGAAGAATATATTGTATAAAACACATATAATCATAGAGCAGAGTTATGATTAAAACATAGATATGTCATGCTCTTAAAAAAAAGTTGGCAATAGATCCCAAATGTGCGTATAGAATGATCAAAATATATTTTATAAGAGAATTAATATATCAGCGAGATGATCTAAAGCAACTGCAAAAAAAAAGATGCATCATGCTCTTATACAACAATAAGTCTGTTAACAT
>LTAE01009699.1:0-13274 GCA_001647135.1 Pontederia paniculata
AATCCCCGTAACGTGGGAATTAAATTCTCCGCCCCCGTCCTCGCGGATCCCCGAACCTCCGCGGGGATCCCCATTCCCCAAAATTTTATAAAAAAATATTTTTTTAAAAAAGAAAATATGCAATAAAATTATAAAAAAAATAATATTCATAAAAATATGATATTATACATATATGTATTTAAATATTATAATTTATATTAATGAATAAATACTTATAAATATTACTTAAATAGTATTATATTAGTATAATTAATTTTAAAATATTTAATAAATATATATATGTGCGGGGATCGGGGATCTGCGGGGAGGGGGCAATGTTCCCCGCCCCGATCCCCGAGTTGGGGTGCAGGGGGACTATTCCCCATCCCCGCCTCCACGGGGAAAAAATTCTCCAAAGTCGGGGCCCCGATCGAGGAATCCCCTAACTTCGGGGAGTTTTGTCATCCCTATTTCCAGTAGTCGTTTCAAAATGGGCTAATTGAAACGATCTCTCGTTGAGTTTGCCAAAACGTGAGTGACATGGCTGAGATAAGAACACTAATTGAAACGACCCCAGCTATGTCATTCACGTTTCTTTTGACGATCAAGTATAAGAACATTAACTAAACGCCACAAAGATACTTGAAAACAAGGTTAACAAATAAAGGAAATCTTAACTAGAGGAATAACAAATGTATAATGATATTAAACTTCACGCATCTTTAGTTTGATTATGTGAGAATTTTCTCGCTTTTTAATTTTCTTGTATTTCTTTCTGGTCAAGGTAGAATCTCTCGGTGTACAGCGTTACTAGCACTCGACTAATCTAATATTTAGATGAGTGTGATAATTCTAACCAATTTGATGCTCCAACGATTGACGACAAATAAAACTTTTGAATTGGCGATTAATTCCCTTATATTTCACGTACGATACGGGAAGAAAATGAGATAATAATATTGACAAAGGCCCTTTTTAGTTTTTACTTCTATTTCACTTTGCTTTCGGTGCCACCCAACATAGTTTCATATTGTATTCCTCTTCCATGGCTACCTCCACACAAGCCCCCGATACCTTCCTTGATTGGTATAATGAACAAGATGCATCCCATTGTACTTTTACATCTCAAGGTAAATGGAGAATAATGAATCCAAAGAAATTTCCAAGAAAAAAGAAGAAGAAAACATTGGTAGGGCACACCTCAAACCAAAAGTCCGTCTTTTGAACAGGGAAAAAGATGCAATAGGAAGTATAAAACATTCTATGTGATTTGCATTAATGTTATTACAATTAAATTGGATCGGCAACTTCAATCGATTCAATCGTGAAGTGACATTTGATCTAATTTGATTTGACCCTCAAATTAATGTTGAACCTATTTGAACTGGTTAAATTAGTGTGAACCAGTGAATTGAAAATAAATTTATTCAACTTGAAAAAAAAATTCAAGATGAAAAAACTGCTAAAAATGAAAGAAACATTTTGGAAATGAGAAAATAACTAAAGAAGAATAATATGCAATAATAAAAGTAGAAAGATGAAATGAATATGAAGGAGAATTAATAGGGAGAATAAATGGAAATGAAAAGAGAAAGGAGGAGGTGAAGAAGAAACGAAAATAAAAAAAAAGAAAAAGATGAAAAGAAAATAATGTATAGTAAATAATAGAAAAGTTTGAATGATTTGAATAAAATAAATTAATATGTCATCATTACTATTATATAAATAAAAAAATAATACTAATTTTATCAATCATCAAGATTTTTGTGTGAACATTAACTTTATAAATATAATAAATAATTTTAGTAAAAAAATCTTCATTACAAGTACAAAAAAAATGGGTTGAAAATAAACGAAACAAAAGTAAAATAATAGAAAATATTTTGAATGATAGAGTAAAATAAATTAATATAGCATCATTAATATTATATAAATAATAATAAACTATCAATCATCATGACTTTAAATAAATGAACTTACTAAAAAATAATAAATAATACTTTTATATTAATATTTGAAATATTGGTAAGTAGTTATTAAATTTTTTTTATATTATATAGTATTAAATATGCTATAAATATTTAGGATTATTAGAAATAATATTATTTTAATAAATATAATTTAATTTGATTGAATCCGATCGAACTGGTTCAATCATGATCAATATGATTAATCTTTCGGTCCGTCTATAAGAACATGGGTTTGAATTGACACTAAGAATAAAAAAATCATGAAACAAATAAAACCTTGACATAAAATAGTAAACACTAAGGCCTCGTTTGGATGACGGGTTAAGGGTGGATGTGGAGGGTTACTGATGGATGGGTTAAGAAGGGTTATTATAACTCATGTTTGGATAATTTTTTTTCGAGGTATAAAGGTTATGGAGGGTTATGATAACCTTAAAGCCACTATATTTCTATTCCACCGATTTGGTGGAATTGGATGGGTTAGACATTTTATTCCGAACCTACCCTCAGTCTCATTTACTATTTTAAATTATTTTATCATTCTTTTTAATGCATGCAACCAAAGATCCTAGAGTTCTTGTACGTAGTATGTAAAATATTGATTCTCTAGTTTACAATTTATCGATACATAAGCAAAATTGGATGGGTTAGACATTTTATTCCGAACCTACCCTCAGTCTCATTTACTATTTTAAATTATTTTATCATTCTTTTTAATGCATGCAACCAAAGATCCTAGAGTTCTTGTACGTAGTATGTAAAATATTGATTCTCTAGTTTACAATTTATCGATACATAAGCATCATTCCTCAATTCGAAAGGATAAAAGAGTCTTTTTAATAAAATTATCCTTTTCTATCCATCTCTTAAATTTTTATCCAAACGAAATATTGATTATCTTATGCCATCCATTATCATTTATATTTATCCAAACATAGGCTAAAATAACTTTCCTCAACCCATAAATTTTCAACCATTCTTAACCATCTTCAACCTATCCATCATCATCCCTTCATCACTAAGTCCCAAGTGACAATGTTCGTACCCCAATAAAAAATAAAGCGCCCAAAATTGGGGTGAGCAGAAGCTACAAAGCATCTATTCCAAGAGATTAAAGACAATGCTGGCAAACACAATATTGATGAGATTTTCTGTCTACATAAATATACAAGGTTCTATTCGAAAACCTTTAAATGCAAATCTTATAAAGTTAATGTAATACCCCCAAGTTTAACAGGTCAAGTGTCAACATCCTGGTGGACTCAAAATTTCACTATCACCTAAGTATAGAAGTCCAACAAACAACTTATCAAAATTTCACTATCCTCTCTTCTTTGTACCTCACGCCTATTAGTTCAAAGGAAGAAGTCTAAGGCTCACTTCCTCTTGTGCAGCTACAAATCAAGGAGAAGAAAGGGAGGCCCTATTACAAGACCATTTGAGGAGTTGTCAAAATTTAGGAAGAGGAAGATACAAAGAGAAATTTTAGAAAAGATAAAGGTATGCATAGGGGATCAATTCCTTTCCTTTTGTCACTTATATGTTCACATTGATCAATGATGTTCAATGGTTTAGGAAAAGAACTAGGATTAAGGTTAAAAATCATACTAAGAGATGCTCATGCTTAAGGATTAAATCATTTATGAACTGAGTTAAAAATGTGATGTGATGTTATGTGTACTTAGGTCCTTGATGCATGATATGCTTATTTATGATCAAATTGTCATAACGCAAGACTTAGGATGCTGATGCTAGACATGAATTGGAATTGTTGTGAAAAAAACTTAAAAGAGAACCTTAGATCAATTTCTTATTTTTCCTTGTTTCGCTAAGGTCGGTCGAACCGACTGAATGGTCAGTCGATCAACTCGTGAATCTTGGTAACACAAAAGCGACGTCAGTCGAATGATGGTTCGATCGACCCTCGGATCGATATGAACCAAAAGAAAGTCAGTTGAGGAGGGCTCGATCGACCCTAAACAAAGGTCTGACCGACTCTCGATGAAGGTCCAACAGACCCTAGCCCGAGGTTCGATCGAATTGAGGTTAGTTTCGTAAGATGATTTAGTTTTAAGTTGTTTAATTGCTTTGAAGTTATAGGCCTAAATTATTATGAGGATATGGGTTAAATAAACCATGTAATGTTATTTATTTGCTTTATGTGATTGTCAAAGTATGATTTATCTTAATTGATATCCAATATGCAATTGTTGTAATGTAAGGCGTTGACCTAGAAGCGATATGCATGATCACCCATAATTAGATAAAAAGATGAAAAGTGTGATGTTTGTATTGTTGTTTTGATGTATTTAAGACTAGCACGTATTGTGCACATTAAAGCAAAGAGGGAGTAAACACTTGTCACCCGACCGACACGGATGCACACTTCCTAGGATTAAGTTCCTAAAAGACCAATGGGCGAAAACGGGCGCAAAGATGCATCCTTGTATAGATATACCAAAAATAAGATGACATGGATAATGATCCTTAATCAAATAAGATAATAAAAGGATATGTGACTACAAGGATGTCTAATGTGAAGTTATATGATTAACTTTTAAGATGTCTTATGATAACAAGTTAAATATGAAGAATGAAACAAACGATAAAGTTAAGCCAAAAAGGCTATTTGCATTGAAAGTCAATGTCAAATATGATGTTCATGTTCAAAGATGCATTATATTGATAATGCCAACTAAAATAAAGTTACAATGAAATTAAAGATGCATTATATCGATAATGTCGATAATTCATAAGCAAGATGAAATATAAATTAAAGTATGTTATTGAGCATAATGTGTTAAGAAGATAACGTAAAGAAAATATGCATGATGATATTTTGATCATAAGCTTGGGTTAAGAACCCTATGATATGCTCCATTTTAGTGTGATGTTTATATGCATGACATGCAGAATATGACATATATGGATTGTATTATTCACTCATTCTTTGACCTTTACATATTCTAACATGATGGATGTCCCCTGCTTCTGGATCCCATAGGTGAGAAGGAATGATGATGGCACGGCTCGTGATGGATGATGCACATGGATGACTTTTTGTCTTTCTTAGAGTTAAGTTATGTTTAATTGTATTGTCTTTCTCTTATGTTGTAAAAGACTATATGTAGCCTCCGAGTGAGTTTATGTATGTCAGTTATATTGTTAAGTGAGCTTTATGGACAATATTAGGTTTTGTCTAATGTCAAGTTCTTGGATTAAATCTTCTATTAGTTATGTCTAAAGTCTTTTATTGATTTGTATTTGTTATGATATCATGTGTTTCTTGTTGATTTGTCATATTTTGATATAATTCAAGTCTTTAGCTTTTATTTTCATGTATTGTGGCCACTGGCCATGTTAATCAATGGTCAAGTCAAGTTCTGTTCTCCCAAACTGTCCTAGAGACCACTTTGAGCACATGGCAAAATACTGATTCGTCTGCATGGCAAAGCATGTTTTCGGGGAGTTATAATTTTGTATCAAAGCCTAAAGTTTGTCTCAAAGGTATCAATGTCTTAAGGATTTAAGGCATGCACCATAGTCCAAGTCCGCCTAAAGGTCAAAGACCTAAGTCTTTAAGAACTCCAAAGTTCATATGCAAGGCTTCATCAGCAACCATCAAGTTAAGAATACATCTAACCAAAATCATATGTATATGTAAAGACTAACTGTTTAATGTATAATTAATGATGTGTTGTAGAAAGACGAAAAAAATTTACACTTCCCTCTATGATGAGAGTGATGAACAATGTGCATTCATAATAAGTATGACTAAGGCCACCGATGTCATGGACATGTGGTCAACATGTTCTGGCCAATCATTGCCAACATTCTGAGCCTTCAAGATATTGTTCGCTTT
Source organism: Pontederia paniculata (assembly GCA_001647135.1). NCBI lineage: Eukaryota > Viridiplantae > Streptophyta > Magnoliopsida > Commelinales > Pontederiaceae > Pontederia > Pontederia paniculata. Next base: position 5,812 of record LTAE01009699.1, read on the forward strand.
GGACTTTGGGCTGCACAATTTTAAAATACATCTCTACAAGTTCAAGGCATGTCTATATATATATATATATACACACACACATATATAATATATATATATATATATATATATTTGTGTGTATATACAACTTATCCTTTGTGACTTTTTCATGTGAGACTAATTTAAAGCATGCCTTTTGCATCCTTCCCCCGTAGGGGATTCAACATGTCATGCCCCGAACCTGACGCCCGAAATGCGGCAAGGGGTGTGACGATATTTCACTAATTCAAATTTAAACTCTTATAACTAGCGATCAAAATAATTATAATACTAGAATTTGCCAAAAATTTTGGCATGACCTTTGCTAAAAATGTGTCTATGCGACAAAATACATAGGATAAAATGGGCCAAGCCTGAATCATATAATCTCAACTAAATAGAATGTAATAAAAGTAAAAGGGCCAAATGCCCGAGAGAAATTCACACTACTCTGAAACATGGTAACAGGATAAAAGGCATAAGGGTCCTAAAAAATAGGCTAAATCTATGTACATGACAAGAATAAGAAAGAATACATGTCTCATCCTCTCCAAAACTCTGATATACACACACAACCTATTTATTTCCCCTTTTTAAATGCCTAATGAGCATGTAAGCAACATATAGTCAATCCTCGAGGAATATCTCCTCACCACCTACAAAATAATAGAAATAAAGGGGTGAGTGATGTCTGATCTAGAGTTAAATCAAAATCAGATTCATGTACAAATATGCAAGCAGGGTTATGACAATGTATATGCATGATAGTGAATAACAATAGACAATCAATTTTAAATCTAAGATAATACAGCCTTGCTGCAAGTGCACAACAATCGATGGTAGCACTTCAGACATCGAATCCATAAGGAAGCTAAACAATTATCAGAAAATAATCACTTTGATCTAACCTAACTAACTATACTTATAGAGATAATCCAGGGAATCTGAAATGAACAAAAATACAAATTAACTATTTTTTATTTTTTTCATGTTGAGAGGTGAAATAAAAATGATCACAACTAAAAACAATAAAGGGTACAACAATGATGTGAACTCTCAATATCATGTAGGATTATATACTACGTTGGATCTCGGTGAAGAGAGGAATCACGGATTCCTTTTCTCGAGGGATATTAGTTACTCTTTCCTAGATGATCGGCATCGAAGTGTTAAAAGAAATCTCGGAACCTACCTAAGGTGGATCTAATAGCTGCTCCGATTTGTGAGTCCTTTTGCATACAACTCATGCATTAGAGGTCTGCAGAACCACCGATAGAGCTCACTTCTGGATCATATGTGAACAATAGTGGATGGTTCATCCTCCAAACATTCTAAGAATAGAAAGGACATGTAAGTTCTTCACGGTTGTGGAAACATGAAAGCATCCAATGGTGAATAAGAACCCAAAACACGACCAATAGAATCATAAAATCGTGAACACTTGAATCCAAGGGTGCCCGTCAGTCAATGTGTATCATCCGATGAAAACAAGTGTGAATCAAGATATACAACTGAAAACAACGAATCAGTTCAAATCCAATTCAATCAATCCAAAGAACTCTTCACAAGTAATCAAGTTCAGAAAATAGAAATCAATCAAATGGGTTCATGAAACAAAGATCCAAAACAGTTCAGCAAGTCTTAAACCAAAATACGAATCCTATCCATCATCCCCTAATACTAACTCCAGATTATCCTATTAGTTACACATGTTCATCGTCCAAAAAAAAACAATAGAGTTCGGAAATTCTTATAGAAACCCAACTTGCGTACTCGGATTACTTCAGATGACCTATTTTCAAATAGGCTTATACCAGACTTACTCAATCTTATGTTATTCACATAGGCTGCCCGCATCTCCGTGTTAAAGCTTTTTGAAAGGGGCCCAATTTGACTAAGATTTCTAACTCACTGCCAGAACTAGTCATTTTTCAATTCCTTTCCTTATCTTGTTCTATTTCAAAGTACGGGAGCTCGAGTTCGGCTGAAACATAAAGGTGTGGAACGAAGTGGAATACCACCGTCGATGTAGCTAACATCCCCTTGAGGGGGCTTGGAGGGAAACATTCATATGAGTGAGAGAGGGAGGGAACCGACCGAATGAACGAGGGAGGGTGTCGACTGACGCACGCACGTTCTTTAAACATGCACGCTACGTGTGTGCGGGTTCTTCTTCTCTGCAACTTCCTTCGTCTCCAATGGCCTCCTGCCCGGCCAAAAAGAATGGAAAAAATGATCCCCCTGATTCCGAGATGATTGTTCTTTCTTCTTCGATCCTCTTTATCATCTTTGTCCTATGTCGACACGTGTCCTCTTTTGTCCAGCCCAAAATTATTCTCTTTGATTCTTCCTTGCCAATCATGAGTTGTCATGATTCTCCCGTCAAAGAAACTTTGTCGTCTAGTGATTCGACATACGGGGTTGTGGCGTTCCTTCAAATGAGGGTGTCACAACTCCTTTTCTCTGAAGGTCCTAAAATAATAATAAAAAGCAGCCTCAACTGACTCCAAACTTAGAAATTGCTAAATTCAAATATAACAGAGGAGTGTTCAGTAGAAAAAAGAGGAAAACATATTCAAAGTAGAGATTCAAGTTCGAAAGAAGGCATGAAAGCAATATTAATAATGACTATAGTGGCTCGATAACATGGACTTGATGCATAGCATCGAATCTCTTCGGAATTGAACCTTTGCTTGTTCTCAAGAAATGAATAAGATCAAGACAATGAACTTTTCAAATGCGAAGATCACAACATGAGAGACGAGCCACAATTTTCATAAAACAAGTTTACTTCATGGGTAGAGTACAACTGACTCCGACTTGACTTGACAATACTACACTTAGGAACCATTGAAGCTTAGGCTAAATGCCACATAGGGTCACAAGTTTATTGCCCACATGTCACAACCTCCCATTAGGCCTAGGAATTCTTTCTATTAAAGTCTTGACAACCTCCCTTTTTTACTTTTGTCTCAGAGCACATGTATACAATGTAATTTCTCCTCCTTTGTCCCTGCTCCCTTTTCTCTCTTTTTTTCATCCATCTACAGGAGTGTGAAAGCAAAAGGAAGTGTTTTCTTCCTTAGCGTATCCTCGCATTTTCTTCTTGTAATACTTGGTGAGGATGCTAAGAGTGCTGAAAAAGAGCATACTCTTGACTCTTCCAAATGGAAGGTTAGAGGAATATTTATTGGAGATGAGAAGTGTTGTTCTCCATGGCATTATCCATCCCTTTCTTCCTAGAATACTCGAATAGGTACTTGGAGTCCCCAATCGACATACTCTTAATATTTTCAAGTGGAAGATAAGAGGAGTAGTTGTTCAAGAAAATGTAAAAACATCTCTGCAAATTATGGGAGTGGACAAGGGAATTTAAATTCATGCTCTTATGCGAGTAGGTTGCTCATGTTCTTAAGTCTAAGGAGGGGTTGTGATAAGTGGGAGGTCAGTGCACAGAGCTTTTGATTACGAAGTGTGGCAGACAAGTCATATGTCAAATTGCAATGTTCAAAATAAATCCTAAAAACTATCATGTGGCTCAGGCCTCCATAATACCTTAATTCATTTGTCGAAGATAGTCACATACAAGTACGGGAGTAGGGGTGTGACAAATAGAAACAAAGTCCAAGTCCTGATGGGTGAGGTTGACAACAAAAGTCAGGGGGTGTGATGGTTACTAAGTGCGCAAACAAATAGGATCATGAGCAGGATAACTAAATGCACAATAAAAAAATCACATGGTATGAGAACATAAATGAGAGTGAAAGAGTGATCGTATCATGACTTCTCTGGACTTAATCCCAACACTATCCTTAGTGTTGAAGTCAAGACAAAAGAGGGTTGTTCATGAGGAGGAGGATTCTTCCCCGAGCCTTCTTCTTCTTTGGGCTCCGGTTCTTCATTTAGCTTCGCTAGCTTGTCCAACAATTCTTCGTGAAGCTGGCGCATCTCCTCCTTTAGGTTCTTGTTCTGGACGATGATAGTCAACAGGAGGGGCATCTGCTTGCGTTGCTCCTTGAGTAGGTTGGCTAGAATGTTTGTGTATTGCTCTCATACAACATATTTTGTTGCTCATCCTTGAAATTCTACCTTGTTAGCCAGAGGAGTAGGTCTTCTCAACCCAGTTGGTCTGGTTGAAAGGGATCTTTAGCTGGCTGCTCAAGTGCTATAGGTGATGCCGGAGGGCTAGGCTGAACTTCGGGCTCTGGTTCTTCAGCCTCGGCTTTAGCCTCTATCGCGTCCTTAGACTGTAGAGATGTGACTACTAGTTTGGCTGGTTGTGATGGTACATCTTGGTGCTCCCTCGCTGGAGATGATGCGGTGTGGGATTCAGTGTCTTCCTATTATGAGGTTGCGAATGGTGCTTCTGATGGCTGGGATGTGACAGTTGATTCTGATGGGGGTGTGACTATTGATTAAGCGTCGGGCTTATCCACATGTACTTTACCAAAGACTATGTGGTGGTACATAGGTAGTTGTTTCTTGATCTGTTGTAGCTGGTGCTACAGGTGGTTGAGGTTGCATTGCCACTTGCGTGCTTGTGCTTCTGCTGCTTCATGATCAAGGGGTGTAGGTCTTCATCTTTTGATTATTCTTTAGTGAAGGGTTGTGATCGCTTGGTTTGCTTGGGTTGTGATGGTGCGATCGCCTTTTTCTTCGGGGTGGCTTCCGTGGAACTATCTTCTTTGATGATTATATAGCGGTAATTGTAGAGGTGGCTCAGCCCACGGTCACTTCCATTGTGCTCCCACGGCTAGAGATTCTTCATTGCTGGACTCCGTGGTGGTTCGTTGCTCGGCGACTATTGTCTTCTTCAATGGGGATTTCCTCCTTTGTTTCTTCTCTACTATTGCCAACACTTCAATTGATTTTGCTTTCTTTTTCGTAGTCGTGGTTGTAGCAGATGTTGGCGTAGATTTTGTGACATGTGGTGCCTCTATGGTCATCGACGCCTTGGGGTTCGCGGAAGAAGGGCAGCGCTTCCTTGGACTTAAGGCTTTAGCCTTAGCCGTAGTTACGCATGTCACCTTCTTCATGTTAAGCTTCTTCCTTACTATCGGTTGTCCAGATGACGTCAATGGTACTATTGATGTCTCTTGGGTAGTTGGTGTCAGCGCATACAACTGGAGCTTAGGGTTGCCAATTTTGAAGGGTGGCTTGTAGTCACTATAGGTTGTTGCTCCATTGCGGTCTTCGTCTTTGCCATCTTCTGTGGTGAAGTGGTTGGGAGGATCATCTTGAGCAGTCGTACTTCAAGGGTGAGATGAAGTGAGAGTGCTGCTACCGCAGCAGGCGATGCTTTAGTGTCGACGACTTTAGCATATGACCATCTTTCCCTTCGGCTTCGATCTCCACATTTTCCCTGTTTGTTGACCTCTTGTGATGACCATCACTGGCGGTTGGGTTTCTTGTAGAGATGTAAGTGATGGCGATATTTTAGGGCACAAATGATGGGAAGAGATCATGGCTTGAATGAAGGGTGGTGAGAGAAATTGCCGAGTCGATTTCCTTTAATAATAGGTGGGATTGTGATGGCCGCGAAAATTAGAATCTCCTGCTCAGTGTTGAGACATCTCTCTATTTAGTCACACCCTTACGTCATCTAAGTCACAACTCCGCATCTGCGATGATATGAAATCAAAATAAAACAAATAAAGAAAAGAAAATTTTGTTAGGTAGTTAGTCTGGGTTGCCTCCCAGCAAGCGTCATTATTTATTGTCCTTGACTAAACCTTGCTTTCGTGTCAATTTGTTTGCTCTTCGGCTGATCTTAGTTCGACTGATTTGTCTCTCAGAGCTTCTATCCCAAATTGATACCCTTTAAACATTGTCCATTCACTTTAAAGATGTGGCCTTTCTCGGATAATAGTTCCATGGCTCCATGGTCAAAAACCTAGTGAACTGAATGAGCCTGTCCATGTGACTTAAGCTTTCCTAGGAAGAGACTTAACCTCGAATTGAAGAGATGGACTTGATTTCCAGCTTCAATTGACTTAAGCTTTCAAGATTCGCTTGTCATGCTAGGCTTTTATCCTCTCTTTGTAAATCTTTGCGTTCTCATAAGCTTGCAACTGTAATTCTTCGAGCTCCACGAGTTGCAGGTTGTGATTATCTTTGACTCTCTTCATGTCAAAGTTCAGTTGTTTAATGACCCAATATGTCTTGTACACCAATTCAATTGGTAAGTGACATGATTTCCCGTACACAAGCTAGTAGGAAGTGACCCTGAAAGGTGTCTTGAAAGTTGTTCTACAAGCCCACAAGGCTTCATCCAATTTTGATGACCAATCTTTCCTAGATTTTGACATGATTTTCTCCAATATTGACTTGATTTGTCTATTATAATTTTCTACTTGCATGTTTGTTTAAAGGTGATAAGCTATTGACACTCTATGGTGGATCGCAACTTCCTAAGCATGTCCTCAAACTGCTTCTTTGCAAAGTGTTTTCCTCCATCACTAATGACTGTATTTGGAACTCCAAATTGTGAATATTATCCTTCAAAAAAACTTTTGAATTGAGGCCAAATCACAATTAATTGTTGGGATCGCTTCTATTCATTTTGATATGTAATCGACAACTACAGGTATGTATTTGAATTTCTGTGATGTTGGGAAGGTCTCATGTATTTGGTTCCCCATACGTTGAAGAGCTCAATTTCAAGAATTACAATCGGTGGTATCTCGTTCCTTCTAAAAATATTTCCAATTCTCTGACAACTATCACAGCTCCACACATAAGCATTCACATCCTTGAACATAGTAGACTAGTAGTAACCAGCTTGCAATATCTTCTTGGCTGTCATTTGGATTCCTTTGTATGTTGAGTTGTGACATTCCTCTACAATCCTGTGAGCTTTTGTTTCTATATGCATCTTCAGAATTGTCCATCAGAACATCTCTTGAATAGCATTGGATCGTCCCAATATTAATATTTCAGTTTGTTGAACAACTTCTTCTAGCTTTGTCGAGATATCTCTTGCAAAAGGTATTCGACAGGTAAAAAAATTGTTATATCGACGTACCAAGGTCGTCAAGGAAATCTTCAATGATAGATATAGATTGTTCTTCTAGTGGGTCTAGCAGTCTAGATAATTGGTCGGCTATTGATTTTTTAGCTCCTTTCTTATCTCAAATCTCAAGATCGAATTTTTGAAGCAATATAATCCATCTTATTAGTCGAGGTTTTGAATCTTTCTTTTACATCAGGTGCTTGTTGAATCTAGGATCCCGAGATTATTTTGATCATCACAAATTTGTAAGGGAACTTAGTTTGAACTAATGAACTTGTTGAGCTAATTTTTGAAACAAGATATTCAGGTTCAGAATATGATAGGTCAACCAAAGTTAAAGAATGGACGACCTATGCACATAGAAGACATATCAGAAGAACTCTGTGTGCAGTGGTCGTCCTAAGCATATGAAGTGGTCGACCAATATTGAAGG
>LTAE01009700.1:3597-19646 GCA_001647135.1 Pontederia paniculata
GACGACTTTACACGATTTCACGACAAAGAGTAGATGGGTGTGATTCAGATGTGAACCCAGGGTCCTGGTGTCCTCACATTATCGAAGTTATCTTTCTTTTAAATTCTGCCTTCTATATTATAAAAACCAACAAAAATATTATTTCTATTGATTATCCCTCACCTATTCCGGTTAGGGCTTGGACCTCTAGTGTCAAGCCCCCTAACCGCGAGAGCTTGAATGAGGAACAATAGTAATAGAAGCGCGAGAACGAAGTTTTCCTGTGGATCGATACCTAAAGTACTCGACGATTGCCATATACTTGCGGTAATAGGAGTGTGCTAGGTCTATAAATATTGAAATTTGAAGTGAAGACATCCATTACAGAAGATCGATCCTGGTTAATCCTCTAACCTGTGGTCATTTTCTTTCTTACCCCACACTTCTCATCAGACATATGAGCTAGAAAGGGATGAACATCCTCAACAAGCGTGGTCTTCTAAGTGATTAGATGATATTCGAAATCGACTTATGCAAGCATTGTGTCTTATACAAACAACACAAATTTTAGTTCGATAAAACAATGCATAGAATGAAGGCTACACTCAATTATATTCATGTTGTAATCTCTTTCACATACCATCTTTAGGAGGTTCCATGTGCTTCCTATTTGTAATTGTTGACTACTCAATGATGACATGAGTATTCATGATGAAGCACAAGAGTGAGGCATTTGAATTCTTCAAACATTGAAAAGCTCTAGTGGAGAATTAGACATATGGAAGAAAGTGAAATGCCTTCTTGCAGACAATGACTTAAAGTCTTGTAATCTGAGTTTGATTAGTTATGCAAAGTTGAAGGTATTTCCAGACATCGCACCATCAGAGACACACCGTAGTAGAATGCATGAACAAAACACTTGTAGAAAGAGCATGATGCATGGCATCGAATTTTGGTCTGAAACAAAATGTTTTGGGTTGAGGCTATCAGTACAACTTATTACTTGGTAAATTGGAGTCACGTTGCTACAATTGATTTGAAATCTCCTATTTATGCATGATTTGGAATCTTGTTGATTATAATATTTTTTTTAAAAAAATGCTATCATACTTATTATCATGTCAACGAAGGAAAGCTAGATCTACATGCCAAAGAGGGAGTGGTTGTGGGTGAGCATGTGTAAAGGAATAAAAAATTGGTCCTCATTAAAGCACAAGGTCATCCAAAATAGAAATAGATCTTTAATGACACTTCAATGCTTCATTGAGAGGTGGAGATTGTTGATTCAGTAGATGCGAGTGTCAACAAATAGGTGGAGATGTAAAAATATTATATCAAGTTCAATAGTTAGAACATATAGAACATGGAGAGCAATTTGAAGAGCAACTAGAAGAAGTGACGTCAATTGTTGCTGGACATCCTCGCAGACAGTTAGGACCTCCTAAGAGATGACTATGAGGACATAGTTACATATGCATTTCATGCGATTGAAGAGATGGAGTTCCCAGAGTTGTCTAGCTATAGGAACGTCATCACATGTATAAAATATGAGCAATGGATTGCAGCGATGAATGAGAAGATGAAGTTGCTTCACAAGAATTAGACCTAGAAGTTAGTCAAGTCATCAAAAAGCAGAGATGTTGTCAGTTGCAAGTGGATCTTCAAGAAGAAACTTAGAGTTTTTGATATACAAGGTACATTTAGATGCAAAAAGCTACAATTAGAAAGTGGGAGTGGACTATAACGAGATCTTCTCACCAGTTGTCAAACAGACTTTCATCCGAGTGTTTCTTGTCCTTGTAGCACTTCCAAATCTAGAGCTTAAATAGTTAAATATGAAGATTGTCTTCTTGCATGAAGAACATGAAGAAGACATCCTTATGGGTGAACTAGAGGAGTTTTTCATTTAAGGGTAGGGAAAATCAAGTTTGTAGATTGATGGAGTTCTTGTATTTATTGAAGCAATATCCTAGGTAATGGTACAAAATGTTTGACAATTTTATAATAAGTAAATGGCTCAAAAACAATGTTTTCATAATCAGATCAGAGATCGAATCGGACGTCCAACTAGGTCGCGGTTGGATCTGTCCGATCGGATTCGACCAGATTGAACCGACTTTTATTAAAATAATATTATTTATAATAATTTTTAATATATAGTATGATTAATATATTATATAGTATATACAAAATGTAATAGTAACTTACTAATAATTAGATAATCATTTTCTATTCATTATATAATAGTAAATGTCAAATTTATTTATTTATTCTGACTCACTCTTAATTGTTTTCATTTTATTTTATTTATTTTCATATTTCATCTTCTTCTTTTTTGTTTCTATTTCTTTTTTTATTATTTTTTCTCCTATATTTATTTTGTCATTCTATTTTTCATTTTGCCTAGTGTTTTGATTTTTCCTTTTTTTTTTAAATTCTTTCTATTTCTTACCGTATCTTTTTACCTTGATTTGACTTGAATCATTTTTAAAATTATTATGTTAAAAAATAATGCTTACAAAAGTTATTCATGATATAGTTCTAATAATATTATATTAATTATTTTAACAAAAAATATTGCTAACTTTCCTATTATTTTACTTTAAATTCTTTGATTTTCACCTCGTTCCTTTTTTTATTTCCATCCATTTTCCTTATTTACTCTCCTTTTATTTCTTATTTCTAATTTTACTTTTTCCAATTATTTTCCTTCTATAAAATTAGTGCTTACCCAAAAGTTACGTTGGATTGATATTATTCTTATACAAATAGTGAATAATTCAAATTATTGTTACCTTTCCTATTTTTCACTTGATTTTCATTTATTATTATATAATTCTTTTTTTTAAATTCCATTTCTTCTCCCTATTTAATTCTCTTCTTACATTTATTCTTATTTTCAGTTTTTGTTTATTTATTATTTTCCTTTTATAAATTATTGCCTTCCATTTAATTGTTTTTTTTTTAAAATTAGAGGTTGAACGGTTTTCACTGCTTTGCCGGTCCACTGATTTTTCCCAAGTCGAACCGATTTTATCTGGTCTAATATCAATACTGGTTATGCACTCAAATCGGATCGGACTAGGCACCGACTCACGATTGAACCGGTCGGACTGGGCCGGTCCAGCCCGGTTTTAATAACATTGCTCAAAAGCCGTCCTTGTAATTATTGTGTGTATCACAAGAAGGTAAACGATGACTGATATAATTTGGAAGCTACCATATTTAGAGGTGATATGAATTTGGAAGTTGCGAAATTTAGAGATGATATTTTCCAGAAGCAATCACAATGATGATGAATGAAGATGAATGAATCTAGAAGTTGTCATATTTGAATAGTAGTGACGTGTCATGAATCTGACAACTGCCAAATATGAACCTGCCATATCTGAACCTTATGATGCTCCCCATTAAACTAACTCATTACACTTGAACATCTTGGTGCACCAATAATCTGGCGTCATTACTTTGCCAGCATGGACAATCATCTCATCATGTTGACATGGAAAACATCTTCTATTTGGATTAAATAATAATGATGGTGATTAGATCTTAGTTGTTTAGATAGTCTATTTGGGTCTTTAGCCCATTAAGTTTTATTTGTTTTTAAGTTTATTGGAGAAGGATCTAGCATTCTCTTATAAATAAGATGACTAACTCCTGAGTTATGATATGCAATATTATGTCATCTTGAATTCTCATTCCCTAGGAGATCAGGATATCGTCTTTGTTCTTCTTGAACTCCGATTTTGATTGCAGGTAATATCTTATTTGACAATTCATTTAAATTCCATTAGTTTGATATTGATTCTTATGCACAAGTTCGCATATTGGCCGTATTTTCATTTTTTTTATTCATATTTTCATGTGATTCCTTCTTGTTTTTCGCTTCCACTTGATTGTGGTTCATTATGACAGGTTCCCTAACAGGGTTCGTATCATTTGATATCAGAGCCAAGTTTCGAATTCTTAAATCTAGTTATCTTTTTTAGTTGTTCGTAGAAATTTTAGGTTTTGACAATCATATCAAAATCTAGTTTTATGTTTTATCAAAATTCTGAAAAGACAAGTTTTTAGTTTTTATTTATTGACTTGATCTGGAAATTTTGTCCAAAAATAGAAAAGACAAAAAAAGAGAAAAAAAATTGCTTGTTCTACCCTATTAAAAAAAATTGTTCTTCTCTCTACTCGTCTCAGCCGTCACAAAAAATCTATTTTTTTTTTCAAAACCAAATTTCCTTTGAATCTCTACAGAATTGTTCTTTCTCTGGAAAATAATTTGTGTTAGATTTTATTTCTTTTCTAAATTGTTGTTTTCCTGAAAAAAATCTAAGTGGGATTTTGTTTCTTTCCAAAATTGTTCCTTCCTTGACAAAGAAAAATTTGTGTTGGATTTTATTTCCTCCCTAAATCGTTCCTTTTCTAGAAAAAAAGAATTAGAGTTGAATTTTGTTTCCTTTTGTCCAGAAGAATAAAAAAGAGAAAAAGAAGAGAAAAGAGAATGACAAAAAAAAAGAAAGTTCTGAACATTGTGAGAAAACTTTTGAAAAAAAATATGGAGAAAAAAAGAGATTCCTAGATATTCTTGTTGACTCTTGCAATCTACTACATTGAGTCTAGTTTCTTTTTATTGATGGTTTGATATCGATAGTTGAATCTTGTTTTAAGAATTGATAATTTTTGTGGAATTTTAATTGAATCGTGGATCTCTCACATATTCCTTGTTGTGAATTTACTTAGAACATCGAAGGGTAATCCGAAGAGGTAAAAGACAGAGAGTGATATTATCTGAGGGTAAAAATCATCGTGTGTGATTTGAGTGCACTACTTTGTGACAAGTCTGAGAGCACCACGTGAGGTTATTGTTAGGCTTCCTTCGTTTAATATTTATGGAGGACTTTGAAACATGGATGCATATGTGGATGATCTTGGCAATACTTGTCATTCTTTATTTGTTTTGCATTCTCTAGATGCACAAGATAATGCCTCTGAAATTGATTCACAACGAGAAAATATTTTATATGCTCGTTGTTGTTTCATGGATTGAGTTGGTGCAATGATAATTAATAGTGAAAGTTGTGTCAACCTTGCAAACTACTACATGGTGGAGAAGTTAGGTTTACCGACCTTGAAGCACCCCAAGTCATACAAACTCCAATGGTTAAATAATGGAGGAGAAGTAAAGGTGACAAAATAAGTTCTTGTGTCATTCAACATTAAGAAATACACTAAAGAAGAAGTATTATGTGATGTAGTTCCATATGCAAATTTGTAATATCCTTTTGGGACGACCATGGTTGTATGACCAAAAAGTGATACATGATGGAGCCACCAATCGTTACAAGCTTCACAAAAATGACAAAAAACATACCGTAGTACCACTATCAGAAGCATATCAAGATCAATTGCAACTTAAAGAGCGTGTAGAAGCCTACAACATCAAGAAAAGATGTAGTTGCACAATGTTGCTTGAAGAAAGCTAAAGATGAAAGTCATATTATAATTGAAAATGATTCTCAAAGTTGTGAGGAAGACAAATATGAAAAATTAGAGTGCGTTGAGATCAATAAAGTTAAGGAAGAAGAGAGTCACCAAATTTCTGTCTTCTTTGAGACTAATAAAATTGAGAAAGAAGAGAACCACCGAATTTTTGAGTGCTTTGAGACCAACAAAAGTGAGTCAAAACTTGAATGATAAAAGCGAGGAAGAAATAATTAATGAGGGGAAAGATTTTATTGTTGAGAGCATAAAGAGAGAGACTTGTGAGTTTTCTAACATTAATCCTCTTTTATCTATTGTTGTCTTCTTCTTGTAGGATATAGATGCTCAGGAACACTTGCATTCACACAATACTACTAATAATAAAGCATGCAAGAAGGAGCTATCTCTAGTTTGTCTAATTTCTAACACGATAAGAACTGATTTTCATTATATAACTTCTTGTTCAAGTGCTTTAAATCATAAATTGTTAATTTTTTACGTGTTTCACATATTTATATTTGAGAGGAACATTATTCTAGTACTAAGTATCTTTCAATGGTTGATTCTGATTTGCAGATTTTCTGATGAGAGTAGTATGTTATTTATTGATAATTACTCTCTAACTTATGAAGACCAATTGTTTGATTATCAAACTATTTTGAGATTTATGTCATCTGGATATTTCAATTATCAATTTTTAACTTTTGACATTATTGAGTTTTCTGATTTTGAAAAAATATTGTTCGATAATTTAAGTTTTATGTTGATAACATTTGATAGTTATCATATTGGTCATTTTGAAAGATTAATTTATGTGATTCTGGATTTTAGAAGGTTCCTATTGGTTCTTTGTCATTGGACATATTCATGCTCATTGTTTCCCATGGATTTACCATACTTGGTTTTCATAGAAAATTTATCTTTATGTCTATTATAGATTTTCTGATTTATAGTAATCATTTGCTTGATTCTTCTTATCATTTAAAATATTTTCTATCTTTTGGGAATTCAGTTGAATGTTTTTATGAAGAATTAATGTTGGATCAAATTGATTTTCATGATTTGAATGGATTTGACTTTGTTCATGCTAATCCTTGTTTCTTGAGTACATTGCATAATCTGTTTAACAAAATCTTAATGCATATAGGAAGGTCCACAAAATTTCTGAATTTGTTCCTAAATGTGCCTTTTTTTTATCATGGCATAAAATCTTTCACCCAGAGGAGCGTGAGCTTCTTCCTTTCATTATTTCTATGTTTAAGTTTGTGCTGAAACTCAGTGTGGTCACCAGATCGTGTGCTTTGATGTCCATCCTAAGCTATCAATTTGGATATTTATAGATTCGAGGTCAAACCTTTTTGAAAAGGAGGAGAATGATATGATTCTAGAAGCTACCATATTTAGAGGTGATATGAATTTGGAAGTTGCCAAATTCAGAGATGATATTTTCCAGAAGCAACCACAATGATAATGAATGAAGATGTATGAATCTAGAAGTTGTCATATTTGAAAAGTAGTGATGTGTCATGAAATTGACAACTGCCAAATATGAACCTGCCATATGTGAACCTTATGATGAGCCTCATTGAAGCTGACTCATTACACTTGGACATCTTGGTGCACCAATAATCTAGCGTCATTACTTTGCCAGCATGCACAACCATCTCATCATGTTGACATGGACAACATCTTGAGTTTGGATTAAATCATAATGATGGTGATTATGCCTTAGTTGTTTAGATAGTTTATTTGGGCCTTTAGACCATTAGGTTTTATTTGTTTTTTTAGTTTCTTGGAGAAGGGTCTAGCATTATCTTATAAATAAGAGGGCTAACTCTTGAGTTATGGTATGCAATGTTTTGTCATCATGAATTCTGAAGGTGGGTTGAGCTTCATTTTCTTCGCGGAGTGGTTCAATTCTTCAAGCTCCTCAGGTTCTTCATCGCTCGTAGGTTGGTCGTCATGTTGAGTGGCAAGAATCCAATTCTTGATTTTGGCGATGGAAACTCGTGAGTAGTTTGGAAGCTTTAGCGGGGCTGATTGTGGGATGAGGAGATAGAATAGTCCGTCTACTTGAGTGATGACCTTCATATTAATTAGGGTTGAGAGATCGACCTTTCCAATTGTGTCCGAATTGGCATCCACCTCGTAAAGGTTGAGGCGGCAAGCTTCGGCGATGGGGGTGAACAGGCTTCCGAATTAGATGGCTCCGGTCTTCTGCTTGGTGATCTTCAAGAAATTCCGCAGAGCAAGGTTGATAAAATCGATTGGAAGTCCTTTGAGGAAGCCCCAAAGGACATAGAGCTTGGACTCTCAGACCATCTATTCAGCATTGGTGTGGGCAAAGATCGAGTTCGACAGGACTCAATGGAAGTACTTGATGATGGGATTGGAGATGTTGGATGCCATGGCGCTCTTGATGTACTCTTCCTTTGTGCTAGTGATTAGGTTCCAAACTTTCTGCTTAGCATACCCGGCTTGCTTCTTCTTCATTGGCTTTTGAGGGAAGCCCCAGACTTGTGCAAATCAATCGAACGCCCACTTGAACTCCCTATTAAACAGTAGGAAAGAGACCGTCTTACCAGAAATTTCCAAGGAGCTAAGGAATTCTTGGGTGATCTCGGGTAGGTCGTCCAACTTCGGAAGAAGAACTTGTCAGCCCCATCTTCTTGGTCTGGGTCTTGACATCGCCGAGGAAGCCCAAGATGTTGAGGGTTGTGGTGTCCAGGTACTTCATCGCAATGAAACTTCTTTTGGCCAAGACCTTATAGCAGTCCTCCTGCCTTTTGTTTTGAAAGACGACATTTCCAGGGCCCCGCGCTAGCTCTCCTGGCTCGAGGTCCTGGAGTGTTGGATCCTCGTCTCCTTTGTCTTGGCCCTCATCCTTATCTTCAGGCAGGGTTAGGTCGTCTTCTTTTGCACCCGCGCCTAGGTCAGGGCTCGCGATGGGCTCTAGGATTGGCTTTGCGGTGGTGTGGCATCCATGAGCAGAGGTATTGATGGTGAGATAGGTGGTGTGGGATCTCCAGCAGTGTCTTAAGACAGGAAGCTACTTGGAATCGGTGGGATTTCCTCAGCCCGTTGAGATGTGGTAGGAGAGATTAGGGCTGGGGTAAGGCTAACTGGTGGAGTAAGATGGCGAGTTGGTGGAGTTGTTGTCAGAACTTTCCGTATAGGGTGTGGTCGTGGCGGGAGATGGCGGGGAAGCTGATGGTGTGGATTCTGAAGCCGCTTGTACCATAGTTTGTTCCACAGGTGCCAGAGGTATGTTGATCGCAGCACGGGGTTCATCATCAGGCGTGGTGCACTTGGTCGTCTTAGGCTCTTTCTTCTTTTTGGCCTTCTTTTGTAGAAGAAGCTTGCGCTTGGTGTTCTTCTTCTTTGGCTTAGGGCTTGTTGGCGACGCAAGGTTGCTTGAGGTTGCTTCTTCTACAGTTGTGGTCATGTTTTCATGGTTGGTCACAAGCGGATTGTCTGCGGTTTCTAACATTTTCTCAGCCGTCATTATTTGTATGTCGTCGAGGTCAAGGGGCTCCTCTGGTGTTCTTCTCCTATTATCCTTTGATTTTGGCCAGCAAGTTTTTCTGGTAGTCTATCCACGTGTAGCAACCATGGTGATAGATCTTGTTGGTGCGGTTAGAGGCTAGGGTTTTTGGCTAGGATATGGAAGTTACGGAGGTTGGCAACGGTTATGGAGGTGGGGGCGAGTAGTTGGGTACGGTTGAAGAGGGAAAGCTAGAGGTCAGGGAATATTAGGGTTGTATAAGCGCAAATAGGGAAAATTGGGGTGCTCTATGTCTCTCTTAGGGTATTCATAAGGCATCCAAATATGGGTTGGCCCACACGTGCCGCTTTTGTGTGCGAGCGAAGTGGGCCGTAGGAGATTTGGGTTGTAGGCCCAGTAAATAAAAATAATTTGGGTTAAGGTCGAATGAGGGGTTGGGTTAACCCTTGGGTCTTTGTTCAACCCTTGACTGAAGAGGTCGGGTTGAATTGAACAAGTTGATGTCTTATTTCTGCAAAATAAATTTTGGTAAATAAAAACTTTGGGTTGCCTCCCAAACAGCACCATGTTTATAATCTCTGGCTAGACTTCTTTCTTCTACTAGTAATCAAACGAAGCCTGAGATCGGAGCTCATCTTGCAGATCTTGGGTTGACCTCGTGAGATAAGCCTTGATCGTGTGCTCGTTTACCGTGAATAGCTCCCATTTTTTGTTTCGTAGTTGAACGGATCCCGATGGATAGATTTTATTGATGATGAAGGGTCTTGACCATCGTGATCTCAGCTTTCGTGGGAAGAAATGAAGTTTGGAATTGAAGAGTAGCACAGGGTCACCTTCATTGAATTATCTTTTTTGGATCCGATTGTCATGCCATAGCTTGAGCTCAACCAATAGATGGCAAGCCTTCCCGAATACCAACTTGTAAGGGGTTGCTCCTAAGGAGGTCTTGTAAGCTGTTCGGTAAGCCCATAGCATGTCTGGAAGCTTGGAGCTCTAGTCTTTTCTCGATCTTCATACCACCTTTTCGAGGATATCCTTGATTTGTCGATTGCTTACTTCAACCTGTTTGTATGTCTACGAATGATATGTAGTTGACTTTATGATAGATCATGTACCTCCTTAGCATTGTTTCGAATTGATTTTCCAAAAAATATTTTCCTGCATCACTTATCAAGACTCTAGGCATTTCCAAATCGTGGGAAGATTGTCTTCATGAAAAGCTTCTAGACAGAGGCTTAGTCACACCTTATTGTCGGGATTGTCTCAACCCATTTAGAAAAGTAGTTGACTACCACCAAAATGTACTTGTAAGGTCCCGAACTTGGGAAGGGGCCCATGTAGTCGACTCCCCAAATGTCAAAGATTTCCATGGCTTGAATTCCTGCTTGGGTCATCTCTTGGCGCTTCTCGATATTGCCTAACATCTGGCAGCTATCGCATGTCGAGACATAGGTATGAACGTCTTTGAACATAGTGGGCCAATAAAATTTGGCTTGCAAAATTTTGGTGGCAGTTCTTTGAGTTCCGCTATGACCTCCATAAGGTGGGGTGTGACATTCGGCTATGACCTTGAGGATATCTTCACCAAAGATGCATCTGCATAGTTGTCCATTGAGGCACTCCTTGAAGAGCAAGGGGTCATCCCAGAAGTATTTTTTTGACTTTAGAGAAAAAATTTCTCTTTTGTTGCGGGGGTTAGGTCTGGTGGTACCACCTTGGCTGGCAAATAATTTGCAATATCAGCGAACCAGAGTGGATCTCGACTGATGAGGGCCAACAGATGATCATCAGGAAGTAGATCAAGGATGGGGATTCGATCATCTTTGAAATATGAAGGATGCTCCAGCTTGGATAGATGGTCAGCAACCTGGTTTTTAGCTCCGCTTCGATCTTTGATCTCGAGGTTGAACTCCTGTAGAGCTAGCACCTATCTGATGATCCTCGGCTTGGATTTCTTCTAGGAGAACATGTGCCTTAATGCCATGTGATTTGTATGGACTATGACCTTGGAGTCGATGAGGTAGGGTCTGAACTTATCCATGGCGTAGACCAGGGCTACCACTCCTTCTCGGTGGTGGTGTAATTTTGCGGGTTGGATCGAAAATCTTGCTGGCGTAGTAGATAATGTGGTGGAGTTTGTCTTTATTCTGGCCGAGGACTGCTCCCATAGTGTTGTCACTGGCGTCGCACATGAGCTCGAAAGGTAAGGTCCAATCTGGAGGTTGCATGATCGGAGCTGAGGTCAAAGCATCTTTGGTCTTGTTGAAAGCTGCAAGGAAATCTTCGTTGAAGATGAATTCTGCGTCCTTGTGCAATAGATTCATTAAGGGTTGGCTATTTTTGAAAAGTTCTGGATGAACCTACGGTAAAAAGCAGCATTGCCCCAACTCAGATGCAACTGACATTCACAAGTGGGGGCAATTTCGTGATGACTTCGATCTTCGCAGGGTCCACCTCGATACCTTGGTCGAGATTATGTGTCCCAAGACTCCGTGTTGAACCATAAAATGACATTTTTCCTAGTTCCGCACCAAGTTAACTTCCTTGCACCTGTGCAACACTTGCTCAAGATGGGCTATACAACTAGAAAAGGAGGGTCCATAGACTAAAAAAGTCGTCCATGTTCCATAATCTTTTCAATGAAATAAAAAAATTGCAATCATGCATCTTTGAATAGTCATGGGCGCCTTATAGAGACTAAAGGGCATCCTCCTATAGGTAAAGGTTCCATAGGGACATGTAAAGGTGGTCTTTTCTTGGTCGGTTGGGTGGATGTGTATTTGAGGAAGCCCGAGAAGCCATCAAGATAGTATAAATATTCATGTTTGGCCAACGTTTCTAACATTTGGTCAATGAAGGGTAAGGGGAAGTGGTATTTTTGGGTTGCCTTATTTAACTTCCGAAAATCTACCCACATCCTCCAACATGTGGTGGTTTGGGATGAGATCTGTTCTCCTTTGTCATTTTCAACTGCGGTCATACTCCTTTCTTGGGGACAACCTGGATTGGGCTGATCTAGTTGTCGTATGAGATAGGGTAGATTAGGCCGGAGTCTAACAACCTAAAGATCTCTTTCTTAACTACCTCCTAAAGGTTTGGGTTCAACCGCCTTTGCCCTTCGATTGAAGGTTTGGCATTTTCTTGTGCATGCATAGAGATGGGTTCAGGCCCTTGATTTTAGTCATGGTGTAGCCTATAGCTTCCTTGTACCTCCTAAGTACTTTAAGTAATTGATCAGTTTGGTTAGAGGTAAGGTCAGCGCTAACTATTACAAGAAAAGTCGAGTCTGGGCCGAGAAATTGATACCTAAGGATAGAGGGTAATGGTTTAATCTCTACCTGATGTGCCTCCTTAGGGCTTGAAGAATTCAGTAAGTCTTCTGGGTCGAGGCTTTCTGCTAGGTAAGCTGTCCCAGATGGGACCTCACCTTCTTGTCCTGAGTCGAGGAGCTTCGTCTAAAGGCTTGAGTCAGGATCATCCAACAAATCTTCATCTAAAGTTAAACTTTTCTGAAGTGGGCGTTGAGTGACAATTATCGCAGAAACTTCTTAGATTACTTCATCTTTGCAACTTGAAATTTCATGAACCGTGTCATAAGAATGTACTTCATTGCCTAGGCCAAGTTGAATTCGATTTTTTCTCCTCCCACCTAAAAAGATAGCGTTCCGTTTATAACATTGATGATGGCACCTGCTGTAGCTAGGAAAGGTCTTCCCAAGATTAGAGGTGTGTTGAGATATTCCTCCATGTTAAAGACCACGAAGTCTGCAGAATGTAGAACTTTTCGACCTTGATAGATATGTCCTCTAGGATGCCTTGAGGGTATTTAACAAATCTGTCAGCAAGCTGTAAAGTCATGTTAGTTGGCTTTAAATCTCCAGCGTTGAGTTTCTTGCAGAGGGATAGAGGTATCAGGCTGACGCTGACTCGCAAATCGCATAGGGCTTTGTTCACCTAGAGGTTCTAGATTTCACATGGAATCAAGAAGCTACCTAGATCCTTCAGCTTCGGGGAATCTCAGGTCAACCGGAGCTTATGAAGTAGGGCTTGCTTTGGAATTGTCTTGTGGAGGTTCAGCCGGCTGGGAACTAGGTTTTGGATTATCGTTGAGGGTTTGCTTTGACTGGGGCTCTCCTTGAGGTTTGCTTCTGGCTTAGCCCTCGATTCAACATCTCTGGGGCTTGCTTCAATTGTTTCAGGTGGGGCTTGCTTCTTTGAGGATTCTTCTAGCTGCGTCCCACATCGAGGGATACGACTTGACATTGTTCTCGGGGGTTGATCTTGTTGTGGGCTACAAGTCCATCAATCTTGGTGCACATCTGCTTCAAGGTCTCATTCTGCTGCTTCATCGCCTCGCTTTGTTGCGTCAAGAAGCTTTCCATCATAGTTTCAAGGCTTGACTTTCCTTGCGGTGGGGGTAGTGCTAAGTATTGTTGCGACGTAGGTAAGGCCTGTTGTTGCTGATTGTTTTGTTGTGGATACTGATTTTATTTGAAGTTTTGAGCTTGAGGCCTCTGTTGGTAGTTCTGGTTTCTGTATGCTACGTTGGGATGGGACCTAATCCAAGGTGGACCTTAATATTGCTCTGCGGCTTGATTTTGATTGAATGGTGGAACAACTTTTACTTGGTCATCTTGGGGTTCTTGGACATTGTAGGCCACGACTTGACATTGTGCAACTATATGCCTAATTATCCAGCATTGCTCGCACCAAACAAAAGGTGGTGTGGTTTGGTTAAGGGTTACTTCTGCTACTAATATTTTCTATCTTAAAGAGGTATGGTCATTCCTTTTCTCCAATGTTTTCTGGAATAGGTTGGCGAGGCCTTCAATCTGAGTTAAGAGTTGATCCAGTTTTGCGGAGTTGGGCTTGCTTTGCTCCTCGGATCTTTTTCTGTTCACCCGATCTTTTGTCCATTCTCGATGGGTCTTGATAACTCTTTCGATCAGTTGATTTGTTTCATCTATTTTTTGGGATATGAATCTACCCCCAACTACAGAGTCAAAGGTAGATCTTCTTTCAGGAGTAAGCCCGCCATAGAAGGTCTGCATGGTCATCCACTTGTGGAACCATGGTGAGGGCATTGCTTCAGTAATTTCTTGAATCTCTCCCGGGCTTCGTAAAGCATCTAATTTTCATGTTGGGCGAATGAGGTAATATGGTTCCTCATCATCACAATCTTGCCTAATGGGTAGAATCTCATCATGAAGGCTGAGATAAGCTCGTCCATGTCGTGACTGTATTTGGCTCCGGAGAGCACAACAATCCTTTGCCCTATCCCCAAGAGAGAATGGAAATAACCAAAGTCTGACCGGATCTTGTGATTCTGGAGCTCAAACCTACTGCTGTAGGCATGCAGAATTCTTCAAGGGCTGGAGTAGCGTCAGGGTTGACCCCAATAGGTGGTATAACTTGATTACTTTGGCCTCTAGCTGGATTACTTGGCCTGCATTTGGATTGGGTTGAGTCATCTCGATGTTGTTTGCCAAAGATCGGGCTTGAAGTCTACGGATTCTTTGCTCTCACCTTCTTATCTTGAAGTTTCTTTCAATCTCAGTGTCAAACCCAAGGGTCTTTTCTTCTTCAGAGTTAGAACTATGCATGTCTCTTAAAATGATGTGAAACGTTATTCCTCGGCAACGACGCCAAAAACTTGATGTGAAACATGCGTTAAGGTGGAAAATGACCTTGGGCTTGAAACACGAATAAGGCATGAAAATAGGGTCAATCTCAATAAAATTATCTTCACATCAAATCTGAAAATTTATACCTAGAACACTCCTCTTATTGCAAGTATAAGGTAATCGTCGAGTACTTAAGGTATCGATCCATAGGAAAATAAACTTTAATTTTGAACATTTGCTCCCATTTTACTCAATAAGGCTCGGATAGGGGCTTGCTGTCAGAGATGCAAGCCCGATATAAAAGGGATGAGGGATAATGAATGAAAGTAAAAATAAAATTTTGAAATAAATGTGGATTTTAAAAGAGATGAATCTACTTATGGGAGGACATCGGAACCTCCGGTTCACCTTTGAAACCATTCAACCTGCTCTTTGACGTGAATATCTGAAAAGTAGCCAAGGCCCTTGCAACCACGGGTCAAGGCAATCCCACTCTAGTGTTGACTACTATCGTTCACCTTCCCACTCTCTAGTGAAGGCTCAAGGCTTGACCAAGCGCAATCTGGCCATAGTTTCTCTCTCTATGTGAGGAGAGCTAACCGTCTTGATTCCCGAAAAATGACTTAATTCTTGACACCCAAGTTCTAGAGGGGTACCGCCTCTCAGCGCGTACTAACCTCTTTTTTTAGGGGGATCTAAGGGCACAGTTAGAGTATTATCTTAAGTTGGAGTAACCCCACTCTCATGGCGGATACCTAATCAACAAGCTTCCCACTCTCATGGCGAATGCTTGAATTTCCGATTAAGATATTAGTTTCCCCAAGTCAATAGCAAGATCCTCTCGGAATCAAGGTCACAACTATAACTTGGTTCCCCTCTCTTTCCAGGTCCATAAATCAATTCAAGATTCTGTAGCTACTTGATGAAGCAGAAATGTGTGCATTCAAAATACAGGTGGTACCATGTTTCTGGACCTGGGGGCACCTAGACAGAAATATAGAATATCAACAAGCTTTAAAAATTAACCTAAACACACAACTCCAACCGCAAGTATACGGTTATCCTTGTAGTATTTTAGGATCGAATCCATAGGAAAATCAGAGATTCACAATTCTATACTCTATTCTACCACGAACCGAAATCAAGAAGAAATATCTTTTGTGCAGAAATTTAATTAAACTAGAACTAAATTCTGAAAATATAGGTAAACTAATATTTTTGGTATTTTAGATATTGAGTTAAACAGGAAGAGAATCAATATAGAGCAACATCGAATTACTTAAATAGAGGAAATAGCCAGGGCATAGGAATCGCTTCGAATCCTACTTACTACTGAACATGTGAAGCCCAAATAATGTCGACTTGAGACATTAAGGAATCAGACCTAGACACTCTCGTAACCGAGGCTCAAACCTAAATCCCTAGAGGTTTATCACATAACTCTCTCGAATGCTATGGAC
>LTAE01009701.1:0-16071 GCA_001647135.1 Pontederia paniculata
TTTACTTCCTTCTATTCTGGATTCATCACTCGAATGCTCAGAAGGAGGAACTAAGGCTTTTCACTCAAGCTCTCAAGTTCGCTAATCAATTTGCCAAAGTTATTTCACAAGACTCTTGGGATTATAATTTATACTCTTGCATAAACAGCCTAATTTCTCTCACAGAAAACTAGCCGTTAATGCAAGTACAGTACTCTTCACCTACTCCTCGGTCGTCTTCTTCCTCTGCTTTGGTCGCCTGCCGCTCTGGTGAAGTTATCCGTTGAACTGCCATATGGTGCTTCGATCGTCCACCATTCACCTTCGGACGTCCGCAGTTCAGAGCTTTAGCCTTCGTTCCTTTGTCAATCTCTTTCGATCGTCCGCTGATTGTACCTCAATCCTTTGGTCGTCCGATGTTGACTTGGACTTAGTACTTCAACTCTTCTCTGGTCGTCCGCTGATTTCATATCAATCCCTTGGTTGACCTTTACTTTAGTTGAGTTTACTTGTCAAACTCCTTCGATCGTCCGATCTTGACTTAGTCTTTCTTTGAAGCTTCTACTAGGTCGTCCATTGATTCTCCCTGAATTCCTCGGACGTCTTTTGCCTCTTGACTGAGTACTTCAGCTATCCGCTCATTCCTTACTTTGTTCCTTGGACGTCCATAGTTCTTCTCTTCTGACATTCCTCTGACATTCTTTGGACGTCCTCTAACACCTCTTAGATTCTTTGGATGACCTTTCATTCTTCTATTAGGTTCATTGGTCGTTCATTGTTTCTCCGTAGAGTTCTCGGACGTTCGTTGTCTTCATATGAATTACTTCGGTCGTCCGCTGATTCTTCGAACGTCCTTTCATTGCTTCACTTCAACTCTGACGCTCTTCCGGTCACCCACTGCTTTAACTCCAAAGCTCTCGGATTACCTTTCTTTTCGTCTGGAGTCTCTCGGTCGTCTGCTCTTCAACTTCGGATGACCTAACTTTCTGCCCATCATTCCTTTGGTCCTCCACTGCCTTAACTCCAAAGCACTCGGACGACCTATCTCTTTACCTTGAGTACTTCGGTCGTCCGCTGTCTCTCTTTGGACAACCTTTCTTTCTGCCCGTCATTCCTTTGGTTGTCCACTGCCTTAACTCCAAAGCTCTCGGACGACCTCTGTTCTCAACAAGAATACTTCGGTCGCCCACTGCTCCTTCTCGGTCGACCGCTCAGTACTTAGCTCCAATCTCCTTAGTCTCTTTTCTTTATTTCGGTCGACCTCTTTACATACTTAGGACGACCACTTCAAATTTAGGATTTTTCTTCCCATCTTATCTGTACATAGGTCGTCCACTTCTTGACTTTGGTCGACTTATTACTGACTGAACACAAAATCTTGTCTTTCACAAATACATCAAAGATTATTAGTACAACTAAGCTTTTCTCACAAATTTGTGATCATCAAAATAATCTCGGGATCGTATATTTCAACAGGGGTAATACCAATTAAAGAGTTGCTACTAAGGCTATTGATAGCTACTAATCCTTTCCGAAAATGCACACCAACTGGCCATCTTGGTCTAAGACATATAAAACAGGAAATAGTCACACCCGTCCATCACAAGCGAGTTGTTCTTCAACAATCGTGACAGATTCCTCGGTCACATGACCCTGGACGATCCGGTCAAGGCTTGTCTAGATGAAGAAGAATGAACATAGACTTAGAGATATGACTACTTCAAGGATTTGCTGATTCTCAACAATTGTGAAAGATTCCTTAGTTACACAACCTCGGGTTTGACCCGAATGAAGAGAATTAGTAAATCGATAAAAAATCAAGAAAATGTCATTTCTCAATAGTTAAAATAGATTCCTCGCTTACACAATCTCGGGTGATCCTGGTCAAGGCTTGATCCAAATGAAGAGAAACACCTTCAATAAAAAACACAAAATATTAAAGATATGCAAGTCTTTCAAAATCGATAGAGAATAAAGCCAGTCAACTTTCATTGATCTAACTTGAGAAAGATCAAGCATTCTACAAATAACTCTTTCTCAATTAAAACAGAATGCTAAATCAATTTTTAGGTTCATCACAACCTCATCACAAGTGTTGTCACGATTGTCGTCACAAACGGAGTTGTGACGTGCGAGTTTTCTGATTGTGATAGATGCAAAACTATGAGCGATCCTTTCCAGGCTTGGGTCTTATGGGAAACCTACACTTGAGAGGATGATCATGCAAATATAATTGTCACTTGAATAGAGACATATCAGACAAACTTACATGTCGTGATACTCTATCATGGGCAATGATGAAGACGTGGACGATGATACACTTGTGAATTCGAAGTGGTTCGACGGCCAGAAGATGCTGATTTGATCTAATACTTTGAGATCCGATTTGAGAGCTATTTTGTGGGACATGATGGTTATTTTTATTGAGTTTCAATAATCACCCTTGGTCGAAAAGGTTTTAATCTAAAGGCTCACACGAAGAATCTATGATTTAGCCATAGAAACCCTAGGTATAAGAGGCTTCGTCTGGAACCTGGGAAGGTATGCTAGGAGCCGTCAACCTGCACTTTGAAGCTAGAGAAAGAAGGATTACTCTGAAAGGGCTTCTGGACATGGAAGAGTTTAATCATCCGTTAAGGAGACGATTCAGAGTTGTCTACTTCCTAGAAAGAGTATTTCCTGTTCCACTTTATGTTGGGATGAACCGTTTATCTTAGTTTTCTGTAATTCTCTTAGGAAGACTTTGATTTGTGACATTTGTTACTAAGCCTTGAATGATTTGATATTTTTCAGACTTTTGTTATCGAGATTAGCATTTGCTTTTCAGATCATGTTTGCCTGAGTCTAAATTTTGTGTTTATCATTAACTATGCAGTATGATTAATTTATTTTGCAATTCATGACATGTTGCTTTGATCCATTAAGGATGGAGTAGGGTGTGGCCTGTTAGGTTAACCCATTAAGGGTGATTTAATAGTCTAGGAATAATACTTAGTGCATTCTGTGATATTAATATGAGAAGTAAGATCTTTAACGATTGTTTGTTAAATGAAGATCATTTTAATGGTTGATTGATCCGTTAAGGAGAATCATATTTGGTCATGTTCCTAATCCATCTGAAAATAATTGTTAAAAGTTTGCATGTGTAATCGTTTCTGTGAGAAAATTGTCAGTGCATATGTGTTTCAAGTTATCATCTAGGACCTAGTCATCAACCATTTCCATTGTGGATATCCATTTTATCTTAATTTTTGTTTCCTATTTCTAAAACTAAACCAACCTTAAAAACAATGTTGTATCATATTAATCTCTAGGGTTAGATAGTTACATAGTTTCTCGTGGGTTCGAAACCCTACTTTATCACTGTATTACTTGTTCGCCTGGTGCACTTTCTAGCATCTATTTGATGTGTTCGCATTTTTTCGCATCACTGTGCGGACACGATGGCTGTGATGATGGCATGTGTAGGCGGATGTGAAATCGGTTTATATTTTAACGTCGTTGAGTCCCAAGGAGATTGCAAATCTGAGTTTTAGTTGGGTTTTAACGGCTGGTTGAATTGACTCGACGAACACGCCACCGCAAGCTTGCTTTTTGGCGCAAGTGTTTGAATGTCGGGTTCTGACCTGGCCCGATTCATAATCGGACTCATCACAAGTGGTGTATCACTGCCAATTCTCGGTCGACTTGTGACCTGTATAAAACACAAACTCGAAAATTTTCGTCAGTACAAAATTGACTTACCACAACAAGCTTATGGGTTGCTGTGCATCACAAACTTGTCAGCTTTCGTGGGTGACACCTCAGATTTATGACCTAAGACCTGAAAAAATAAAAAGAAAAAAAAATAAAATGAAATCCTGGGTTGCCCTCAGTTAGCACCCTAGTCATAGTCCTTGGCTGGACTTTGTTGAAATTCCAATCTTAGTAAAGTTTATCACAAGCGGATCCGCCAGGTTGTGACATTCCACAAGTGATGTGTCTTCTCCTTCATGATATACTTTGACCCTATGCCCATTAATTGTGAATGTTTTCCTATAGGGAGTGGCAAGCCTTGAACTCCATAGCTGAATACCTTGGTAATCACGAATAGACCCGACCATCGAGTCTTTAGCTTTCCCGAGAATAATTTGAATCATGAATTGAATAGCAAGACTTGATCTCCTACTTTAAAGTTCTTCTTCAGAATCCTCTAATCATGTCAGGCCTTAGTGCGCTCTTTGTAAATTCTAGAGTTCTCATATGCATCAAGGTGCAATTCTTCTAGCTCGGCGAGTTATAACATCCCTTCTTCTCCTACATGCTTCATATTTAGGTTAATCCCCTTGATTTCCCAATGTCTTATGCTGCAATTCAATAGAAAAGTGACATGACTTCTCATAGACAAGTTGATAAGGAGTTGTACCTACTGGTGTTTGTTAGGCTATGCGGTATGCCTATAGTGCTTCATCAAGTCGACTGCTCCAATCCTTTCGTGATTTTGTAACCACCTTTTCCAAGATGATTTTGATTTGTCTATTGGATACCTCGACTTTCCCACTCGTCTGTTGGTGATAAGGAGTTGCAACCTTGTGCACGATATCATATTTGTAGAACAAATTCTCAAGTTGTCTCTCAAGAAGTGCTTCCCTCCATCGATGATGATGACTTTAGGAACTCCAAACCTGGAAAAGATCACTTTGTTGAACAGCCTTCACACAGTCTTAGAACCATAGGAATCAATAGGTAGGGCTTCGACCCACTTAGAAACATAATCGATGGTGACAAGGATATATTTGTGTCTCTCTGAATTGGGGAATGGACCCATGTAGTCAATCCCCCACACATCGAACAACTCCACTTCGAGAATGCTCTTGATTGACATCTCATTCTTCTGGATATGTTATCGCTCCTTTGACAGCTATCAGAGGAAGCAACGTACTTGTAAACATCTCTGAATAATAAGGCCAGCAGAAACTTGCTTGAAGGATTTTGGCGACTGTCCTTTGCGCAGCGCCATGGCCACCACAAGGGGATGAGTGGCAATGCTCAATTATTTTGTGAGCGTCTTCTTCGGGGATACATTCTTCGGTATAGGTCATCTGCACATTTCTTGAATAACATGTGGTCATCCCAGTAGTAATGTTTTAGTTCAGAAAAGAAGTGTTTCCTTTGTTAATGATTCATCCCTGGTGGTAGTACTCCAACTGCTAAGAAATTGGTGATGTCAGCTAACCATGTAAGATTTGAGTTAACTAAAGCATATAAGTTCTCATTAAGAAAGTCATCGAAAATGGGTCGTGATAGCTCTTGTGACACCGCCTGTGACAAAGGCTTGTGACAGCGTTGGTGATGGTGTTTGTGATAATAGTTGTGACGCTATTTGTGACTCTGGTTGTGACAACGCTTCTGGTTGAAAACAAAGGTGGGACAAATGGTCAGCAACAAGATTTTTAGAACCACTTTTGTCTCTAATCTCCAAGTAAAATTCCTAGAGAAATAGGATCCATCTAATGAGTCATTGCTTCACCTCTTTTTCTCATCAACATGTACCAGACAACTTGATGATCGGTGTAGATGATAACTTTGGAGCCTAGTAGATATTGTTGAAACTTGTCGATGGCGAGCACTACAGCAAGCGGTTCTTTCTTGGTAGTGTTTTAGTTCATCTGAGCCGAATCTAGGGTCTGAATCGCTAACAAATCACATGATGAGTTTTATCAATTTTCTGCCCCAGAACAGCTCCAACTACAAAGTCGCTTGCATCG
This sequence comes from Pontederia paniculata, assembly GCA_001647135.1. NCBI lineage: Eukaryota > Viridiplantae > Streptophyta > Magnoliopsida > Commelinales > Pontederiaceae > Pontederia > Pontederia paniculata. The sequence goes on from LTAE01009701.1 coordinate 5,727, forward strand.
CACATGTTCTCAAAGGGGAGAGACCAATCAGGTACTTTGACAATAGGAGTGGTTGTTAGAGCAATCTTTATCTTATCAAAAGTTTCTAAGCATGATTGATCAAATTAAAACTCCACGTCTTTCTGAAGTAATTGAGTTAGTGGTTTCGCAATCTTGCTAAAATCTTTTATGAACCTGCGGTAGAAGCCCGCATGTCCAAGGAAAGATCGCACTCCCTTGACGTTTGTAGGTGGAGGAAGATTCTCAACCTTTGCTTTGTCGACTTTGATCCAATTCTTGGAGATAATGGGCCGAGAACCACACCTTCGCGTACCGTGAAATGACACTTCTCCCAATTCAATACTAGATCCACTTGTTCACATCTCTGCAAAACTTTCTAAGATTCATTAGACAAGATGCAAAGGAGGATCCATAGATCGAGAAGTCATCCATGAATACCTCCATAATATTTTCAATGAAATCCGAGAAAATAGAAATCATAGCACGTTGGAATGTGGCCGGTGCATTACACAAGACAAATGGCATCCTTCGATAGGCAAAGGTGCCATATGGACGGGTGACTGTAGTTTTTTCTTGGTCATTGGGGTGAATGAAAATCTATAAAAATCCTAAAAAGCCATCTAAATAATAGAAATAATCATGCATGGCTGATCTTTCTAACATCTGATCAGTGGGAAGTGATCTTTCCAAGTTTCTTTGTTCAACCTTCGGAAGTCAATACACATTCTCCAGCCTGTGACAGTCTTCGAGGAGTCAATTCTCCTTTTTCATTAGGCACCACAGTGATGCCTCCCTTTTTAGGGACAACTTGAATATCAGTAACCCAGTTACTATCAGAAATGAGGTAAATGACTCCTGCATCTAGCAGTTAAAGAACTTCAGATTTGACTACATCTTTCATTTTAGATTCAGTCGTCTTTGGCCTTCAATGGAAGGTTTAGAGGCTTCCTCCATGGGAAATTTATGCATATAGATAGGATGATTGATACCCCTGATGTCATCGAGAGAATATCCAATGACTTTCTTATGGGACCTGAACATCTAACAATTGGCGTGCTTGATCAGGATTTTAAGCAGAACTAACGATATCAGGATAAGTGGACTCAGGGCCTAGGAATTCATACCTCAAGGTAGAAGTAAGTAACATCAATTCTACCTTTGGCGGTCTTCTACCGTCACGGGAAGATTGTGATGCAGGTGGTAATGTTGCTGGTAATGGTGGTTGTGAAACAACTAGTAATAGCTTTCAACTTTAAATCCTTCATATTCCTCTTTTTCATCCAAGATCTTCTTATAGGCTTTAACATCCGGATCTTGGGATTCATCTTCTTAATAATTGAGTAAGCAATTCAGCAAGAGGTCGGTCTGATGCATTACGGCTGAAATTTCTTCAATAGCCTCTTGAACAACTTCAACAGAGAAGTCAGTGTCTTGTTCAAAATCAGGACATTTCAACATCTTGTTCAGATTGAACTTGTTTTTGTTCTTGCCAATATTGAAACCTAGCTTTCCATTCTTCACGCCGAGCACTGCCCCGGCGGTAGCAAGGAATGGACGACCTAGGATCAATTGTATGAAGTTGTCTTTGTCAATGTCCAGGACAACAAAATCGGTAGGGATATAGAATTTTCCGACGCGGATTGGCACATCTTCAAGAATACCCTTGGGATGTTTGACTATATGATCAGCCAACTAAAGAATCATGCTTGCAGGCTTCATCTCCCAAGAGTTCAGCTTCTTAGGTATAGACTGTGGAATGACGTCGACGCTGGCTCCTAGATCACATAGTGCTCGACTGAGCTTTAAGCAAAAAATTTCGTAGGAATGGAGAAACTCCCGGGGTCCTTCAACTTCGGTGGAAGTCGATTTAGAATGGCGGTGCTTGCTCCTACGGCTAGGGCCACCTTCTCTTGAACATCGATCCTTCTCTTCTTACAAAGGATATCTTTCAGGAATTTCGTGTACATCGACATTTGTTGGATCTTGTCTACAAAAGGAATATTCACATGAAGCTTTTTGAGAACTTCAAGGAAACTAGTGAATTTTTTATCCTTCTGAGCTTTCGTTAAGCGCTGAGGGAATGGTACTACTGGCTGGTAATCAGTTGTGATGGTCACCCTAGGTTGATCTTTCGGTGTAGCATCATCAAGCGGGTGAAGATGATGGTAGTGATACTGGTTGTGACTTCAAGTGGTGACGATCATCTTGACTTGGTGGAAATTCTTAAGTGGGTACTTCTTCAATATCCTCCTTTTCTTCATTAAGGTTGACTTCAGGTGCAAAAGAGAATGGAATGTGGCTCGATTGAATCGGCCCTCTTGACTCAAACTCCTTGCCGCTTGGAAGAACAATGGACTTGCACTACTCTTTAGGGTTTGCTTCAGGTTGACCTGGCAAGACACTAGGTCTTCTTATTGAGGACTCAACTTGTTGGGCAATCTGAGTCTCCAACATCTTGTTGTGTGTGGACAAGCCCTCGATCTTAGAGAATAGTTGTTGCATAGTCTCATTGTGTTGTTGAAGTGTTTGACTTTTTTTGTTGCTGAAAGCTCACCAGGGAAGCCTGCTGTTGCATCAAATTCTCCATTATCAGTTCCAGGTTAGACTTAGGAGAGTGTAGTGAAAGTTGGTTGTTGGCGTTTGAATTTTACTGGGCGTGTGTGTTTCGAGCTGGTAATGATTTGAATTTGGTGTTTTGGAATTGGTTGTTCGGTCTAGCTGAGCTAGGGGTTGCTGGTAATGGTTGTTTCGGTAGGAGAGATTCAGGTGATTTCGCCAACCAGGGTTATAGGTTTGGGGATAATGGTTATTCTATGATCTCTGCTGGTTTTGCTGACCAAAAGTTATAACATCATTCAATTGTTGCTTCAGGTTCTTGTACATAGTAAGGTGGTGATGGTTGAAAAGGAGAGACCTGACAAGCAGTAGCAAGATGGTCGGCACCGCCACAATTATCACACCACATGTCACTAGTGCCGACACAAGCAGCTTGTGACGCGTGGTGGTGATCAGCGTAGAGGGTGATTTTCTCAAGTGCTTTCTATATAGTGATGCATGCATTTCATAACAAATTTTAGGGACTATATTAGGCACGATTTTAAGTCATTCTTGCATGGCATGCATCCATTTTATTTTTTATTTGTTCATATTATTTCAAGTCCGGAATCTACTCTTGTTAGTGGTTATTTTGTAGGAAATTAGCTGAAGAAGCTAAGGGCTGGAATTGAGACACTAATGGAGAGGAAATCAAGTTTTCATCACGGGCCATGATGAGCCATTACGGGCCATGATAAGTAATACATCAGTTACAACAGTCCATCATGAGCCGTTACACGAAATCCCGACCTTCACTGCGAGCAATGCAAGTTCAACCCAAATATTACGGGTAGTGTAGGTGTGTTACGGGCCGTAATGGTGGAAGTCATGACCGCAACATCAATATTACGACCTTCGCCGAAGCTCCCAACACAAAAATCCAGATTGTAATGGGTCGTTACAAAGCGTTATGAGCCGTTACGTACCAAGTCACGAGGCGTAACCATGCATCACGACGTCTACCGAGGTGGCTACAAGACAATGTAATTATTACAGGACGTGATGCTCCATCACGGGCCGTAAGAATGGAGAATTACCTTTTAAAGATCTGATCAATGCATGATTTATGAGCCGTGATAACATATCATGGGCCATGAAGACTGGATGATATGGAAAACTATACTTACTGGTAGTGATATTCCATCATTAGCCATGAGAGAGTTGCGTAAGTTGATATTTTTGCATATTCGACGATCGAGAAGAATTATATTTATCTATAACTTTAAAGACTTGATTGAGAGACATTCTTGAGGATTTGGAAGAGGTTTTATGAAGGTTTCATCACAACCATTGATGGAAAACCAGTTTTGATCAAAGGGTTGCAGCCCAACACTATGAAACCCTAATCTAGAGAAGGTTATAAAAAGGAGACACGAGATGACATTCTAGAGATAGAGGAAGAAGATTATTCTACAGGTTTAAAGCCAGAGGAAGATCTATTCGAAGCCTTGAGTGGAATTCTTATCTTTCTTAGACAAAGTTAGAGCACGATATTGAGGAACTGCTGAGATTTAGAGTTTAATTTCTTTTCTTTTGGAAGAACTATTTTCCTATTTAGTTATTTGTGTTAGGAAGTTTATGAACCCTAATTTAGATTGAGTTTATTTATTTGTTTCTTTTAGAACATGATTGTCTTCCTTCATTTTTTTTCTTCTTTATGATGATCATGAAATTTGATTATTGATTGTTTAGTGTAATTGATTTCATGAGTTTGAGCATTTGGAGAAATTGATCATTGAATTTAAGTCAATCAATTCATGCCGTAATCTGACTACTCGCGGGAGACTCTAGATTGTGTGGCCTATTGATTGGACTTACTTAAGTGGTCAACAATTTAAGAAATACAACATTAAAGCATCTTAGGTTTAGATTGATTTAGGGTGGATTCGTGATGTGAGGTTTGTAGTGCTATGGGTTTGTGTGGTGAATTATGTGTATGGATGGGTGCATATGAAATATGATAATTAAGTTTTAACCCTTAGCTTCCTCAAATCTGCAAGTGCACAGGTCGAGTAGCTAACGCCGGGTATCGTATCCACGGTGAATTAAAACTTAAAGACTAATTTAACAGAATAAAATAACTAGAAGAAAGAAATTAACTAAAAATAGAAAACTATAACTAAATTATAAACTGAAACTAAAAGGGAAGTAGTAAGGCAGAGTATAAGTAATAACAGAAATCTAGTTTTAACAAAAGATGACTAAATATTTTTGGTGCTTTTGTTTAAAGGCAAAGGTTAAAATCAACTAACAGGGGAGTAAGATTGATAGATGCAGTTAGGGGAATATCTCCTAGGGATTGGTTTCATCTGAATAACAATCTGGAATACTTTAGGACCTCCAAGTTTCAGCTTCAATCAGAACATTCGAAATCAATTTAATGTGTCTCCACAAAATATTGACAGCATAATCGAAGTTCCTCAACAATGCAATTAAATCCAGTTACACAATTCACTAAAATTCACATAGAAAGCTTTATCTCGACTTCTCGGTTAAGAAAAGATTGCAAAAGTACAAAGTAAATTTTTTACTCAAATAACACAAATCAATCTATTAGCATCCATGGGGTTTCAATATGAATACATTAAATCATATGAAAATTCTCATTACAGCTCAAGAAAATACACAACATCTGATTTCTAAAGATGGTTTATGATTATTGTTCTATCAAACAATAATCTGCAGAAGAGAGGCTAGATTGCTCAGCATTTAAACACCATTGCATCTAAACCGGCTGAAGAAATCAGTCATGAAAACTAGATATCAGAACAACACAAGTGTAAATCAGAACAAGACAGAATGCATCTCGTAATCCTCTCAAATTCACAAGATAGAGAAGTAACTTCTCAACTGACTTCCTAAACATTCAGCATTACAGCATGACTCAATTCAGACATAACACTACTAACCATACAAATTAGAATAACACAAAATCCAGATCAGAATATAATAGGATGCATTTTGCTATCCTCTTAGATTCACAAAATAAAGAGGTAACTTCTCAGTTATACCTCTGAAACATCCAACATTAAAACACAACTCAAATCAGATTAATAACAATGTAAATGAAACTGACAATACATTAGAAATAACTGGTTCCAAAGTTTCCAGACTACATTCAGATTACACCATCCCTAGGAGATAGAGGAGATTAGCTACACATCTCTGAATTTAACATTACAGACAATATATTGTTCTGCATTGTACACATTGATTCAGAAAGAAAGATGAGAAGATAAATTGGCAAACATGCATCTTCTCCAAACCCTAATGGTCTTTAGATTCCAGAACAACTCCTATCGAGAGAGAGAGAGAGTCCAGAAGAGAGCCCCCTTCATTAGCAGCTTTTTCTCTTCTTATATCCTTCTTCAGAACCTTCTGATTCTCCTTCACCTCCCTGATTGTGCCATCTGTCCCCTCCAAGAGAATCTTCTGGTGCAGCTTCAAAAAGGTGAGAGGCTTTGGACAGGTGGCAGCTTCTGCAGCAATAGCTCAAAAAGCAGCAGGTACAACCAAAATTGGGAATCTGGTAGCTCCAAAATATCCTGTGCTAAAGATAAAACAACCAGCATCTCATACATTAGTTTCTAATGAGCAGCTAAATCAGGTGTATTCCTCATTAAGTGATTTAATAGAATGGATTAGGTCAGCAATTAATTAGCAAATCAAAATGAGATAAACATAGCTGGGATTTCATCAATATATGCATATATCTTGGTATAAAGCTCTACATGTCAGCTATACAAAAAGTTTGGGAAATTAAGGTTATGGACAAGAGAGAATATACATTTAAGCTGAAAATGAATAGAAAATGTAAGTGTTTTGGCACAGGATTATCTATATGAAAACTACTTATCAAACTCCCCCAAGCTTAGACTTTTTCTTGTCCTCAAGCAAATCAATTCAGAAATTAAGGATTGTTGATTGAATCATTAAAGCCCACACTAGAGGATCCTCAAGTTGCATTAGCTCAATTATGTGCCCCATAGTTTCAGCACTTCATTCATAACATTCCATACCCAATTCTAACTAGAGTTCACTGAAGCATAAGGCAAATTTAAGCTATAATGGTGTACTCATACTGAATTCCTTAGATTTCAGGTTTTTATGGTTTCCTATTCAAGGGTTGAATTTCTCAATCACTTGGCAAACAATTTAGATCATATAAATACGGATACCCTAACTTTTATTCATGCATATGCAGTAAACAAGGGCTAGCCTTGATTTTTATTCATGTTGGTCAACAAGATAAAGATCCTTGTTTTATTCAGGAGAGTTGTCATCTTTTCTTTCTTTTCTTCTTTTTTTTTCTTTTTTTTCTTTTTTCTTCATACTTTTCCTCTTTTCAGACTTAACTCTCTTTATTTATGCATACATGCAATGCAAAATGCAATTGTTCTTTTCCTTTTTACCAAATGAGCAATAGTTCAAACATGAGTATTCACCTAAGGCACCTTATTCTAATTGATTTGATTTTCTTTCGAGGACAACCGCCTAAGCTTTGATCTCTAGCTAGACATCTTATTTTTCTTACCAACCTAGGTACTGAACTATGTAGCCCACAAAAAGAAACTAATGCAACACAATTCACCACTAATGCTCCTGAATGATAATTCAATTAAAGCTTAAGTCTAACAGCTAGAGCTACTTGGTATTGGAGGGCATTAGTTATCATATAGATGAATTCTGCACTAAACACATATGCATGATCCATGTTGTATGTACACTGAGTATATTCAAAAATTGAATAATTTTAAGGAAAATTATCAAACTTTTCATGAATTTAGATGTATATCTATATGGAGTGAAATTGATGTACTGAAATAGCAAAGTTGATATTTGTATACAAGAAAACAAGATATAAGGAAAACATGATATATATAGACAATGTGCAAAATATAAACAAGTAGAAAGAAAAATAGAAAAGTGTAGAGAATTATACCAAAATACCCTCCCCCAAGCTTGGCTTGAACACTGTCCATAGTGTTTACAAGGGGGAGATGGAAACTGATCAGTGCTCAACTTGTGAGTTGAGGACTCTGCGAAGAGTTACCTCAATTGCCTTTAGCTTCATTCCTAATTCCTGATTGTTGGCAATTAGAGCATTCACTTGTTGGCACAATTGCTGCTGTGTTTCACTGTGTTTCTGTTGTTCTTCCAAAATTGAAGTTAGTTTATCGAAAATAGTTTTACTGAAATTAGTTTGTCGTACAGCTTGTGGGATTGGAGTGCTTTCTGTTGCTGTAGGAGTGAGGTTTCTCTTTGTAGCTCTTGGTAGCCATAGTCTTCCTTCTCACAACTGGATTTCTTGATGCAGTTGTGGCTTGACTTGGTGGAGGTGACATAGCAGGTTCCGGGTTTGGTGTAGCATCAGTAATTGGCTCATCAAATTCCTGCCCATGCTCCTCAGTTGATGTGTTCTTGTTAGAGGAGTCTCTTTTGTGAAGTTTCTTCATTGGATCTTCAACAAGCATTGACAATTTCCTCTTCTTCATTGTGTTTTCCTCTAATGGCACCAGTCTTCCTTTGGGTGGTGTTGCAACTCTCATGTGTGGTGGTCGGAATACATAGGGAGGTAGCTCAGGGATCACTGGAGCAGGAGTTTCTGCAGGGGTGTATGTGACCTTAGGTTGGGGTAGGTCAGTATAAGGAGTCATGAAATTTGGCAATTCTGCTATTCAAGCTTCTGCAGGATTCTAATTTACTTCAGGAGCTGCTTGATCAGTAGTAGCTTGATCAGGGGATGGAGCAGCAATGTCTTCAGCAGCTTTTGCAGCAAGGGCATCCATCTCAGTCTCAGCAATCATAGCAAATGCCACTAATGTCTGAGCAACCACTGCAGTCTCTTCAGCATCTCCATGTATAGGTGCAACTTCCACTGGCTCAAGCTGGATGGAATTGTCCGCTTCAACTGGAATGCGGCATGTTCTCCTCCAGCGGTAGCATTGCATCATTCTTGGCGACTCCATGTGTGGTTAGGGTTAGGGCGAAATAGGGTGATTGATGGAATCGGTAGGCAAGAGGGAAGTGGAGGATGGGTTTGGGAGTAAAATGGAGGTCGAAATGGCAAGGACAGAAATGCGAAGAGAATGGAGAAAATGCGAACGAAAAACGATGAAGAAAAAAGGGAAGGAAACAGGGTTACCGAACCGGAAGCTATCACCTTGGTCGACTTGAGCTTTTGGAGAAGGAGAATCCTTGAAATGTCAAGCAGCACGAGGATTCTTCGAGCAGCAGAGCACAATGGAGAGCAAGCTTCAAAGTTCGCGAATGAGGAGAAGAGGGAAATGAGTAGGGATTTTTCGTTTATAGGGAGGAATTGGGCCGTCCGGTTCAGCGCTATAGTGTCCGGTTCAAGATTTTTCCCGGTTCAACTTAAAATTTCCCAAATTCGATAGTTAGCTCATTTCTTCATTTTATTCTTCTTCTCTTAGCAACTTCTTCATGATATTGTTTCACTGCATTACTTCGTTCATCAATCAACAGCAAAGGATCAAGCTCGAAAGCTGATCCTTACTTTCGTTTTCTGCACAAAAACAAAGAGTTAAGATCTCAAATCTGAAAAGCTAATTCCATTTTCGAAAATATGCGGAGTATCAGTAATGGACTTAAAAGGATTTAAAATCAAAAACTGATACTCCCCTCTCTAGCTGTTTAGATTATAATTGATGTTGAGCTGACAGATTCTTCTCAATTGTAGCCAGTTTTTTCACCTGAACACATAGATCTTTTGATTTCTGAAATTTCTGTTGTGGACTCAGTTTCAGCTCCTCACTCTGAAATTTCTGAAATTTCTTGAATTTTAATCTGTACTGCAGAACAAAAGAAAGAAATATGGTTAACTAAGTTTGGGTTGCCTCCCAAGAAGCTCCCTTGTTTAATGTCCTAGGCTAGACATTGCTGCATTGGATCTCATATTTCAATCCTATGGGGATTAGACAATCTCACAATCTCTTTTCTAGAAATTTCATCTTCAGGATTGTATAGTTTCAGTCTTTGACCATTAACCTTGAAGATTTCAGAATTATCATTCTCTAGGTCTACTGCCCCATGAGGATATACCTTATGAACTTTGAAAGAGCCTGACCATTTGGTTCTCAACTTCCCTGGAAACAGTCTCAATCTAGAATTGAACAGAAGTACAAAATTTCCCTCTTTGAAGTGTCTCTTCAGAATTCTTCTGTCATGCCACCTTTTAACATCCTGTTTGTAGAATTCAGAATTGTAATAAGCATCTAGTCGAATTTCATCCAACTCATTTAATTGTAGTAATCTTTTATGTCCACATTCCTTGAAATCATAATTCAATGCTTTCAAAGGCCAATAAGCTTTGTGTTCCAACTCAATTGACAGATGGTAGCTTTTTCCATAGACTAATCTGTAAGCAGTGGTACCAATTGGTGATTTATAGGCTGTCCTGTAGGCCCATAGAGTATCATTAAGTCTACTGCTCCAGTCTTTCCTTGAAATAGAAACAATCTTTTCCAGAATTGTCTTGATTTCTCTATTAGAGATTTCTGCTTGTCCATTTGTTTGAGGGTGATAAGGTGTTGATACTCTATGATTAGCCCCATATTTTCTCAGTAAACTCTCAAAACTTCTTTCAATGAAGTGACTCCCACCATCACTGATAACTACTCTAGGAGTTCCAAATCTTGGGAAAATGATATCCTTGAACAACTTGATAACTGATTTAGAATCAGCAGGAACTGTGGGGATGGCTTCAATCCATTTAGAGACATAATCCACA
>LTAE01009702.1:0-14119 GCA_001647135.1 Pontederia paniculata
CTTTAGTGCAGAGTATATAATGTAATTCCAAGAGTCTTGGGAAGTAACTTTGGCAAAATATTGAGCGAGTGCTTTGAGTGATAGAAAGTCTTAGTTCTCCTTCTGTGATTCGAGTGAAGAATCCAGGATAGAAGGGACCAAGAGTTCTTGAGATATTTGTAAGAGATTGTCTCCTTGTCCTCGTGCAAGAAAGGAGAAGTTTGTATGGGAGTCTTCGCCCTTGAAGAAGGTAATAGTGATCTCCGAAGATCTCTAGTGCGAGAAGACCAGAACGGGGACGTAGGCCTGGAGTTTGACTGAATCTCGTCAACAAACGTTGTGTTTGTGTGCTTGTTTATTTCCTTTGCTCTCTCTCTCTCTCTCACTCTATCTGTTTTGCTCTTAAATTTATGTGCTTCCGCTAAGTGTCATCTAACTAATCTAGCTCAACTAAAGTAGCAAAAAATTTATACACCAATTCATCCCCCCTCTTGGTGCTATCCAGATCCTATATTACTTACTGCAAAAGCTTGATGCCTTCTTAATTGAAGGCCAACTACTTTATGAATTGCGCCATCAAGTCGAGTGGCTGACCATAGAGCTCAGATGCATGCGATGCTTCTTGAAAGATGCTGATCAAAGGAAAAATGAAGATGAGACAGTGAACAACTGGATAAATGAGATTAGGGACATCACTCAGCATGCCGAGGACATCCTTGACATGTACATGCTAAGAGTTGAGCTACCTAAGGGCCAAAGTGGTTTGATCAAGCGTAGCTCTTTCTTCTTTCAACAGCTGATAGGTCGTCATTCTGCTTTGAAGGAGATCCATGTTGGAGTTGGCGAATACTTCAGGGCCTCTTGTTTCTCACACAGGGTACGCCCACGTGAGCTTAGGGGAATTGGAGTATTACCCAATGACATCTAACCCCTACGCGCGGAAAGGAGGGTTGGTGGGGGCACCGCCCCCCGACGGGGGTTCCGCTTTATATTGCTCTTATTGTGCTTTATTTAAGCTGACTCGTATGGTGCGGATTAAGATATTATCTATTTGTTAGGGTTTTGGACTCATATATATTGCTCTTATTTTCATATGTGATGTTGAGCGGTTGTAAAGTGAGCTTAGGGGAATTGGAGTATTACCCAATGACATCTAACCCCTACGCGCGGAAAGGAGGGTTGGTGGGGGCACCGCCCCCCGACGGGGGTTCCGCTTTATATTGCTCTTATTGTGCTTTATTTAAGCTGACTCGTATGGTGCGGATTAAGATATTATCTATTTGTTAGGGTTTTGGACTCATATATATTGCTCTTATTTTCATATGTGATGTTGAGCGGTTGTAACGAAAAACAATAATAGTGAAATCTCTTTGCAGGACGTAGCCCTAAGAAAAGGATGAACTTGGGTAAATCTGTGTGTGTTCTTTATTTTTCTACATTTCTCTTTGTGATCTTCTACTTGTGTTCTCGAATTTTCCATCAATCTAAAGCATGAGAATGAAGATTTCTCAGATTGCTCGCTCTCGCGATGCCTATGGTATCAAGGACATTGGAATATCTGATGAGAATATTGCTGATTTGGCCTTGAAAAACATACAAGCACAACGGAGGCTATCTCCATATCTTGGAGCTATTGAAGTCATTGGATTTGAAGAAGAATTGAAGCAACTAGTGGTAGTTTTGACACAAGGAGCACCACAATGACATGTGGTGTCCATTGTTGGCATGGGTGGCTTAGGGAAGACAACATTGGCCTTGCAAATATATAATAACTCCTCAATCCAATGGCATTTCGATTGTCGTGTGTGGATCAATGTTTCCCAAGAATGTAGGACAGGACAACAACTACTGATGGATGTATTAGTAAAGACTGCATGTACCACAAGGGAACACATTGAGAATGAGTCAACAAGAGTTGGTGGAGATGCTGTACAATTTCTTAAAGGATAGGAGGTATCTTGTAGTTCTTGATGATATTTGGAGAACTGAGATCTGGCAAAGCATAAGGGCAGCCTTCCCAGATGTAAACAATGGCAGTAGGGTGTTGTTAACTACTCGTGTCCTCAACGTATCTCTTGGTGCAGATCCAACTACTCCTCCCCACAAATTGAAGTTTCTCAATCAGGAGGAGAGTTAGGATCTCTTCAAGAGGAAAATATCATTTTCTTCAGGGGATTCATCATGTAGTGATCCTTTTGAGGTCGAGAACATAGGGAAGGAGGTCGTTAGACGATGTCATGGCTTACCTCTGGCAATTATAGTTTTAGCTGGTGTCTTGAATAAAAAGGAGAGGACGACGGAGGTCAAAGGTGCTTCAGAGCATAAAAAAACAGCTAACAAATTACTCCAGTCATTTCTCAGAGATACTAGCTTTGAGCTATTATGATTTACCATATCACATGAAGTTCTGTTTCCTTTATTTTGGTTTGTTTCCAGAAGATTTTGAGATACATACGAGGAGGCTATTTACTCTTTGGATTGCAGAGGGGTTTGTGCAAGCAATGCCTGAGGAGACATTGGAGGATGTGGCAGAAAGCTACTTGGAAGAGCTGGTGGACATAAGTTTAGTTCAAGTGGTAAAGTGGAACTCCTATGGAGGGATCAAGACGTGTAAAATTCATGATTTGCTCCGCAATGTCTGCATTGCAGAAGCCATCAAAGAGAGACTCTTTGGTGTAAGTCATAACAAAGGTGTGCCATATCGTCTCTGTCTTCATGGCGATGTTGGCCAACAGTCCCTCTCTAGTGACCTCTCTTTTTCATTAGTCCGCACATTTGTTTACTTCAGTTACAACATGCAAGGCTCCTTCTTAGAATCATTCTTGAAATGCTTCAAGTTGCTCAAAGTGCTTGATTTGGAGGGCATTTGCATCCATAGACTACCAAATGAAATTGGAGAAATGCTTCATTTGAGGTACTTGGGTATGAGGAAAACTGCTTTAAAAGAACTTCCTGGATCAACTAACAACTTGCATAATCTACAGACACGAGACTTGAGATGGACTTATGTGATACAGGTTCCTAAAGGTATTTGGAGAATTCAGAAGCTAAGGCATCTATATTTCGATCGAATGCGCTCTCAGGAACTCCCCGAAGTAAATGATTTAAGTAGCACGAATTCAGGAAGTTGGTTGGGGGATGGATTATTCAAAATGGTTACTCTCAGAAGGTTGAATATTCGTGGCATTTTGAGTTCTGATGGGCAGATACTAACAAGATCACTTCAATCATTATCGAACCTACAAATATTGGGCCTCTCTAGAGAAATGATACCTGACACATTGTCACTATCTGGATGCATGCATCTTCATGTTTTGCACCTAGGAGGAACGCTTGTGGCACCAAGCTCCTCGTTGTTTCCACTAAATCTCACCAAGCTGACCTTGAAATGGTCAGGCCTGAATCAAGAGGACTTGGCATCACTAGAGACGCTGCCTAACCTTCGGATTTTGAGGCTGTGGACTGAGGCATATAGTGGAAAGGACATGATCTTCTCTTCAAAGGGTTTCCACCGACTAGAGACATTGGAACTCTTCTGCTTATTTGAACTTGAGGAATGGATACTAGAGAAGGGAGCCATGAACAACCTCAGACGCCTAGCAATATTCCAGTGTCATAGATTAAAGATGCTTCCTCTTGGATTAGTGCATCTTTCTCTTCTTCAAGAGTTAAAGATATGGTATATGCCTATTGAGTTTAATGACAAGCTTCGCAGAGATGACGCTGACAAAATTCTACACATTCCTTCGGTGACAATTAGTAACTTCTTTTCCTAGAGGCATTTGCATGTAACCTTTCTACATGTTTGTGCCTCTGAGAATTTCAGTAGGAAATATGTAATTTCTCTTGGATAAGCTTCTAAACTGTGCATAGTTTAGAGGAAGCAGCATTGCCGTGGTTGACCGTATTAAAGCATTGTCTTTATATATTCTGAGATAAAAGGCAAGATTAAACAGTTATACGTTTATGAACTCTGCCATTAGTACATTGTGTTATGATGGCTCGTTCTGCATTGGCTGCTCCAAAACATACCCATCAGCTTCACATCTTTTGTGGAATTTGTCCATATTACTTTCCTCTTCTTTATTCAGCATGTGTTGATCAGTTGATGCCAAAAATGGATGAATTGCAGCAGATGAGGTTGTCTTTCTGGTGCAAGTACGTTCAAGTTAGTACAGGAACATGAAGAGAAACAGGTCCACTTATGCCCAAGTAAAGTTAGTTTCAGCCACAAATGCTGCTTAAGCTTGAATAATATGGACATCAACATATTCAAGTTCCAAATACTTCAGCCGTCCTTTTTCAACAGTTTTCAACTTATAAAATGCTGCGTTTCCCAAAATGATTTCCTTCGAGCAATGGCAATTTTTTTTTTCCAAAAAATATTTTCTCTCGAAAACTTATTTCAGCGACGCTGATATTGCCAACTGTTAGTAAAAGAGAAAAAGAAATTAACATAGATTTTTTGCTGGCATTGACTTAATTTTCAGACATTTGACGGTAAAGGTTTTAGTTTTTTTTATTAATGATAATAGTTCTGAAATTTCATATGGAGACTTGTAAATAGACCAACAAATTTATAAATTTGAACGAAAGAAATAATGACAACTGACATGATATTTTTATTTCACTAATAAGATGGGATTTTATGTTTGAAATAACCAACCGGTCGGTTGAGCTTTTTCGACCGGGTCGGCGAGAGCAAAGGTTCGAACCGTCGAACCGTCCGGTTCAGGGGTGACAAGCTTCTTGCCTTGTTTGGTATGGAAAGACGCACGTTCCCGTCACGTGCTCCATTTGGTTCCCTCCTCCTCCTCCTCCTCCCCTCCTGCCGCTTCCTCTTCGTCCCCCTAATCGTCGTCAACGGACTCCCACCAACCCAATCCGATCTCCTCTCCCTCCAGCGGGCGCCACCGTCGGCGACCTCTGCTCGCGGCCTGAGGCGATCAACGAGAGATCCATTCGCCGGATCCAACAACGTAAGGATCCTATTACATCTCCCGAATAAGCAGATGTTTCAATCAAATTACCCTAATATTACTCGGTACTCTTGTTTATTAAGTTTGCATCTACTGGTCCTGATTGATATATTTCTTCTGGATCTACCCTCCAACTTATTGAAGAATTATCTCATTGTAGATCCATTTTCTAGTTCTCTTCTACTGGTTCTTCATACTTCTAAAAGATCATGTTATAGTTTTTTTCTGTCATATTTAGTTTGCCTGTATATGTACAAAAAATGAGATCTTTGGTTTGTATAATGATTATCCAGGCGAAGAGGGGGCGTAAAAATGTCAGCTTTTCGAGCTTTTTTGAACAGCCCCGTCGGCCCCAAAACTACTCACTTCTGGGGACCCGTCGCCAACTGGGGCTTCGTTCTTGCTGTATGGCTCCTCACTTGATATTGTATTCCATCTCTTTTGGTTTTCTTATCTGAAATCTGCGCATATATTACTGTGATTTTTTGTATAATTTGAGGACAACAGATTGTATATCTGATCTTGACAGAATAAATGCACATTGTAGCACGAGAGTATTTGCATTTATCATTTTGGTAATTCACGTTTTAAGTATTTAGGTCATTTTGAATTGTCAATTTGGAAAATTATTTCATAATACATACTTTTAATTAATCTTATGTCTGCCACATTAGAATTAAGTCAATCAGAGCTTTCAGTGGTAAAATGTGCTTGCATGTCTTCCTACATGCCAATTTCAGAATGATTACTGTACACATTCAATATATCAGATCTGTTAAGTTAACTTCATGTTTTCGACCAGATATATCATTTGTCCATTGAAGAATTGACATTAACAATATCATCGTCATCTTCTTGAAATAATTCTATGTTTCATCCTGAAGTTGGAACAGTAAGATAATTATACTAGCAAGTCGGAAGGATTCATGATGAATGCCATTAGACTTGTTTTTTCTGTGATTTATCATACTGATTATGATACTTCAAATAGTTTCACTTTGGATGCTATACTTGTTGTTTGGGTAGTGAGTCTCCATAATGGGACGGGTGGCTTCGTCATCCCAGACATGTGAGAGGTCATACTACATTTGGGATAAAATGGGTTTACATCTGAGTAAAATTTCAAGGCATTACTGACAACTAATGTCATGTTGATAAAAGAAACTATATATAATATCTAATAAGGTGTCCAAAGGGAATGCATTGTGAGAATTTGGAAAATGACTGGCTGCCATCCAAATTGTTTCGAGGTTGGGCATAGTGGGGAGTTAAGAGTTCATCTTGTGTTTAGAGATTTCAACCATCGAAGATTATGACTCCCTTGTAATCATTCATACATGTGAAAATGTGACTGTTGTATACTTCCATAACCACACTGGTGAACAAAATCTGTATGACATAAGTGCATAGGTCATCACTAAAATTGACATAATCTGAAAATCTGATAAATACATCTAAAGGAAGTGATGTAGAACAAAAATAATATTATGGGTCTTATGCCCTATAGTCATTAGTATTTAGTTATGGCCTTGAGCATGAGCCCTTTAGTTAGGTCTTTTGATTAGTTTAGTTTCTTTTTTATTGATTTTCCTTTTATTAGGAGTTTTCTTATATTAGGTTACCTTTTATTGGTTTTCTTTTTATTTAGGTTTCCATACTATTTTATAAATGAGGTGTCTAGAACCTTATAAATACTCTTGTATGATTTCTTTGGAACTTAGACTTGATTTATAATATTTTTAAGTATATTTTTCCCTAAGTAGATTCAAGTCTCTATCAATTAGTATAAGAGTAAATCAATCATTTGATCATCATCACACAGTTGAGATCTTGTTCTCTCCAAACCCTAACTTTTGCTCAAGTTCGGCCGTCGCTGTAGTACCTGTGCTACAGTACCTGCGCTACTGTGTTTGCGCTACAGTAGCGTTGTGAAAAAACTTCAC
Source organism: Pontederia paniculata (assembly GCA_001647135.1). Lineage (NCBI taxonomy): Eukaryota > Viridiplantae > Streptophyta > Magnoliopsida > Commelinales > Pontederiaceae > Pontederia > Pontederia paniculata. The sequence goes on from LTAE01009702.1 coordinate 6,902, forward strand.
CGTCTGTTGCTGTTTCTGTTGCCACCAGGCCACTTGTTAACGCTGCCGTGTGCTGCTAGTGCCACCACTGCGTCCTTCTGTTGCATCCGCTACTGCTGCTGCCATCAAATTTGTTGCTGTTGCAACGATGCAACTCCGGCAACGTTGTTGCTCTGCTGCACTTCTCTGCTCCATGACTCAACCACCTCTGTTGCAGCACCGTCACCACAGCCGCCGCTGCCTTTGATGACAGGTGACGCCCTGTTCAGCACGACACACCATCCGGATCGTCGCCGACTGCCCTGGTTCGCTGCTATTGTCTATCGCTGCTGCCTGTCACCCTCTAGTCCATCGGCGGCACTTCTGTCCACCAGCGGCCTCCCCTGCTCCTGCCACCAGATTGGCCTCCGGCACACCCTCCTTTGTCGCCTTTACTCCAACCGTTTCCACTTCCGTCACTTCTGGTCTGCTGCCGCCCTCCTGCTCACCGTTGTCGACCGTTGCTGCGTGAGTCTGCTCCGCTGATCTTTTTCTCCACATCCCTTTGCCACCACAACCACGCTGCTGCAAGTTGTCGCCCATCTGCACGCTGCTGCCATGGACCACCGCACAACGCCAAACTGCTGCTGCTATCAAGTTCGTGGCCACCGAAAGTCCTCAAGCTACTTCCCTGGCACACACCAGCACCACACCGCCCCACCTCACTCCGCCAGTGCTGTAAATCGCCTCATCGACCACTCCACACTCGCCGTTGTTGACCCATCACGATCTCCATTACCTTCCAACAAATTGGTGTTCACCATCAACGCAGTCACTTATTTGTTGGTGCTGCCTTTGACAGTCTCGTTGCCACACTCAACCATCTCATTGATTATCGCATCACCTTGCCAGTGACACTTCACAACCTCACTGCCGTGTCTCTATCAACCTCCGCGGCACACCCTAATCTGTAGCCACTGCCCTTGTTGCGCGATTGCGGCCCCTGCAACCTGTGCAACTCCTGGTCCAACCAGTTGGCCATCAAGTAACAATTTTGGAGTTGTCACCGTCAGTTTCGTCACACTTGTGTGCCATTATTGCTGCTTCAACTCCCAATAAACGAAGAAATTATTGACCTTAAAATTGGGTAACTTCTTTCCTCATTGTTCACTTTGCTTGTTGAATCGTGACATATTTAGTACACTATTAACGCGTTTATAGGATTATGCTTTAACTCCACATATTATTTAGCCTATTTCCTTTCCTGTGAGTTTCATTTACTGTTCTCGAATACTTATTATCACATTACACTAAATTGAATATGATTCTGCTAGCTCGTCGTAGGTTGTGTTTATTGTCTTATTAGTTAGTGTTAAATTTTTTGAATCTTTTATTTTTATATTAAATATGACGAGCAATATTCATGGTTCTGTAAATGTTAGTCATAATTCTCAACTTATCACTAGTTATCAATCATCTTCTAACTCAATTCTTTCTTTCTATCCATCGAGGTCATCCAAAATCTAGCCCATCAGGTTGATATCCTTGGGCACAAAATAAACGTCCTCACACAAAAAGGTCATCCATTCACTAATTATAATGAAACTGCTAAATCATCACACATGAATAATGATTTTCACTTGGTTCAAGATCCTTCACCATATGATCCCTCACATAGTCATCACCCAACATGGATTGATGTTCCTCGTCAAATCTTGGAGCCACCATCTTTTGATGGCACACTTGGTCCTACGACATTTTTTGGTTGGCTAGATAATGTAGAAGACTCTTTTGATCGATATAAATATTATATGTCTGATGAGCATTGTATTCATCTCGCAAAAATAAAACTTGAAGGTTCGGCAAAGCATTATTAGCGCAATATTCAACGCGATAGGAAATGACAAGGCTTACCTCTTATTTGTTTGTGGTTTGAGATGAAACATGTCCTCAAAGAACAGTATGCCCCTACTTGATCTCAAGATAAACTTTTAAATGATTGGATGAATTTACAACAAGGTTCTTTGATCGTCTAAGAATACATGAAAATTTTTGAGAAAACTAGAAAGCGTTGTCACCAAAAACATCTTGAGTGAGTTGTTGTTTCATGTTTTGTTAATTTCTTTTGCTAAAAAATTAGGTGTGAAATACAACGTCATGATTATGAATTCTTAGATGATGCCTATTATGAAGCCATTCGAATTGAGCCATACCTAAATAGTCCTTCTACTCGTGTTTTGTCTAAATCTATAATTTCACATGTGTCGTTGGATAGTCCTCATTTCCCTTTTGATTGTCCATCGCGGTTTAGTTTGAAGGATGTTCCCCAATTCCTTATAGTCGACACAAAATCAATTGCTCCTCCTTTGCATGTTTCCCACATGATGATAGTTTTCATTTGGTAGAGTTCGATGAACCACCGTTTGATGATAATTTTGATCTTCTAACCCCTTTGACAGTCGAGTATGATATTTATGATCTTTCTTCTATCGACTTGATAGTTTTGGATTTCATTACCAATCATTTTGAGCAAATAGTTTCGGGTTCAATCGCTCTTTCTCATACAAACTCAAATTCTGAACTTGAGGAGATTGATCTAGTATCCAAACTTTTGAACACTGATGAACCTCTGTTCATTAATCATCGTCAAGATATTCATACTCCATCTAGTTCTCAAATTTGCACATATGTCGATACTGTATCACTAGTTGTTGATCTTTCTAAGATTGCTCAGCCTTCTGCTCCACATATTTTTGATATTCAAACATAGATTCATGAACAATTCATATTTTCTAATAATACTATAAGTTTTCATATTTGTTCGCATGCCTTTGAATGCATATGTGATGGTTCATATGCATCCTGAACTTTATCTTTCAATTACTTTCAAAGAGTTTTATGAGTGAATCACCACTACTTTATATATTTTTTTGTAGACAAGAACCCAATACTTATGTACTCGATTTGCCGCTTGAATATGGCATAAGCTCACTGTTCAATGTTCAAGACTTTCACCCATATCGTGATTCTTTTGAGCTTCCTTTCCTATCTACATGTGCTTTTAATGATAACAAGTGCTTTCTTGGTCCATTGATTCAAAAGATTCCAAAGTTCTCACCTCGACATCGTCAGCTTTTGTACGTTCATTGAGTTGATCATTTACTATCTGCAAATGTTTGGATTTATGAAGTTGATTTTCGTCATCTTGATGTTGTTCTCCATCATCTATACCGCCTTGTAACTCATTGGAGTCGAGTTTTTTTCAATCGGGGAGAATTAATGTAGAACAAAAACTATATAAAGGGTCTTATGACCTATGGTCATTAGTATTTAATTATGGGCCTTTAGCATGATCCATTTAGTTAGGCATTTGATTAGATTAGTTTCTTTTTTGTTGTTTTTTTTATTAGGAGTTTCCTTATACTATGTTACTTTTTATTAATTTTCCTTTTATTTAGATTTCCATACTATTTAATTATGGAGTGCTTAGAACCTTATAAATTCTCTTGTATGATTCCTTTGGAACTTAGACTTGATTTATAATATGCTATAAGTATATTTTTCCCTAAGTAGATTCAAATCTCTATCAAGAAGCCTACATGAAAATAGATTGAACCTCATCTTTTTTTTCTTGGTTCATCTGATGCTAGTCTAACGATTATCATCCAACATTCTGGAAAGTTGTGAATCAGATACTTTTTTCACAGTGAATGAATTGGATACTTATATTTTGCATGATATTGTTCTTGATTGTGTATCAGCAGTTTTGGTTCATGCTTCTTTTTTTTTTTTGATCTTTTTCAGGGTTTAGTAGATATGCAGAAACCCCCAGAAATGATATCAGGAAACATGACTGCAGGTACATAAAGTCAAACTAAGTTTTGTTGCATGATCTTTTCACAGTGACATTAATACAATATTGCGTTCCCTTCAGCTATGTGTGTCTATTCTGGACTATTTATGCGGTTTGCATGGATGGTACAACCTCGTAATTATCTGCTTCTAGCATGCCATGCCTCCAATGAATCAGTTCAGCTCTATCAATTATCTCGTTGGGCAAAATCACAAGGGTAAGGATAGTCTTGTTAAGGTTTCTACAAAGTTGTTTTTCACATTTGAAGAACATGGGCTTTTGGATGTTTGATTAACCTAATGTTCTTGGCAATGCTAATTCATCCATGATTGACATGATAAATTAAGGGTCTCCTCATCTTTCTTTTGTTATTTTGTTTTCTTTTTCTGAGAAGATAAAGGATGACTACAAAAACTATTAGTCATACAATCTCATTATCATTGTAATTCTTTTATTCCATAATCATCAACTGGTCAATAGTTTGTTCACCGGTATTGAGAAATGGCATGTATCTATCAATTGATGTTGCTATTAAAAATGTAATATTTGGTGATCAGATCATGGCATTCATTAATTTCCTTTTGACATGCATAATGTGGTTGTTACATATGGCTACAACTTCCAAACATAGTCTAAATGATATAATATAGTTGATGTGTGCTATTGTGGAAGTAAACCATCCAAATGCTTTAAGTAAAATAGAGTTAGATTCATGATTAAAACTTTGGTCTAGCTATCAATAGTGTTAAATGGTAATCAAAATTGTCGTTCGGTTCATGCATGTTCGTTATGGCAGCAACAAGGTACTGAAAATAGTGCCAATACGGAACATAACCACGCTGCATGAAATTTCATCATATACCTCATCTTGACCGTCCTATAAATTAAATCTTGCAAACCTATGCTCTTGGAAGTAAGAGCAAACAGCATGCCCATTCAAGGGCGGAGGCACATGCCTGCCGCCCCCTGCACGTGCAATCACAGAAAACTAATATAGTACTATATACATTATAATATTTAACACAACTTCCAAGTTGCCAAGCTGTTAGAGGCCTCTGGTAGTGGGAACTCATTCTGGGTTCGGATTTCCTAACCTGCACATTTAATTTCCTTTTTACGTCAGCAGCCGTGGGTCATCGAGTCCAAGCCCAGTTAGGTCTAAAAACTTCATCCAGCCCAATTGGTTATCCTAATCCAACTGAATCATTGTCATGAGCCCAATTAGTCATCAAACCTAACATTCCCACCATTGATTTTTTTTTTGCGCGCGCATAGAAATCTTGGTGGTCTCAAGTTTTTGAAGTACTTTTTATAGTGTTTTAATTGAATTTTTTTCTCTCTTTTCAGTTTAGCCTATTTCATTATAGTAAATAATTAGATTCATTGCAATCATTTAAAAAATTTAAGAAATATACAAGTTACATTTCTTATAATTTTTATTGATATCAAGTATCGCAAGTTTATTGTTTAAAATTGCTGCATATTTTCAACATTCTTTGTAAAATTTAGACATTTTATAATTTGACCCCATTAAATAAGATTGCTTAAATATATTTTTATACTTGAGTATGTTCCCATATGATTTTGAACAATATAAAGCTGCTAATATAAATCAATATTAGTATTTTTTTTAAATTTAAAAAGTGTCATGAATGTTAATAATTATATTGGCCATTAGCTATATTTGTTCTCTTTTTCAACTAACCTAAAACTTTTTTTTATCAATTTTCATGGAGTTTTCTATCTCATTTTTGGAGCGCCCATAATCTTTTTCTTTTTCCACTTCAATAATAATGTAACTAAATGCAATAAATATATGAATTGTGTGATTAATCAATTTTTAATTATGACAAGTTCATTATTTTATTTCATATATGTTTCTTTCCCTTACAAACTTTTATTTTTTTCTCATTTTTATAATGACTTGTAGTGAGTGTAACTTTCTTACTGTTAAATATAGTTTATATAATAGTATTAGTAATATGAAGTCATTAAGTACATAATTATTAATAGGATTTAGAAAACAAGCTCCATGCAAATGAGTGTTTATATATATGTCAATTTATGGTATTATATTAATTTAGTGAATCCACTCGAAAAATTTCTAGTTCTGTATCACATTTTATAGTATTATCATTTTAGAGTACTGTATATAGATAATGAGCAGCTCATTGTGCATTACTTGGTTCTTGTGGTATCACCGCTTCACATTCGACTCTATTTTTCATTGCAGATACTTGGAAAAGAAAGAGGCAGAAGCAAAGGAGTAGCTTGTTGTGCAACATCAGTTTCTGGTACTTAGTTGTATCTTCAATAAGTTGTGTATCTCAAGCCTTCTCCTTGAAGAAGAGCATCATTTTCTTTTGATATCATAATCGATGAAACTTGCTACATGGCACTTCAAATTCAGATAACCATTGCTATTCAATCGTACTTAATGAGCAGCATGATGCATTTTCATGCATTCCTTACTAACAATTTGGTTTGGCTTATGGCAGATCTTAATCCTCCAGGATTAGGAACTTCTGCTGATAAAACCTTTTCCTCATCCATAAATAAAATTCACATCAATGGCTACCTTCTCGCTAAATGAACCAACTTTCCGTACCATGTCAGTTGATTGGCTTTTTAGACCATAAAGAGGTGTCTGTAAAACATGGTATAAGATGCTCCAATTTTGCTTTATTATGTATATTCTTCTCTGTACAATCTTGTACGGTTTCTTTACAATCTTTGGGATGCCCAAAATTTCTAAAATTCTAGTGACTTGAAATTTAAAGCTGAAGCATTAAGAGAAAACATAAACATGCCCCATTCCCAAAATGCAACACATTGTTCCTGCAAACCAAAGTGAACAAATTCCATAATCCAGTGCCACAAGGTCATGTTGTCTTTTCTCTTCATGACAGAATCTATATTTAATCTCAAGTTATATTTCTGTGTTATTTTGCTGTGCCATATTTTAATCTCAAGTTGTATTGCTATTTGCAACAAAATGGTGCTGAGTTGGAGGCAAAGAGTGATTTTTGCATATGACCATCACAATTTATTAGATGTTGAATGCCGAAGGTGAATAAAACCAAACTCTCACATGCGGCGGATGAGAGCAGTACAGTTGTTCTTGGCTTCACCTACTGATGTGTCCATTTCAGCGTCTAGGGAATCTACAGATTCTACACTATATATTCCTTTTGTTTGATTTTAAAATAGAATTTTGTGCTTGTCATCATTATAATTACAAATATCGTTTCAGCAGAATATTTTGGGGATCACATCTTCAATTATATAAAAATTATCCTACCTCAGAACATCACCTTATTTTTTTCCCTCAAGAGAGTATGTGGTACCTTTTGACAGGCCTACTCTCTCTCTCTCTCTCTCTCTCTCTCTCTCTCTCTCTCTCTCTC